>JAPMOR010048778.1:2310-16864 GCA_026543865.1 Argiope aurantia | reverse complement strand
ATATATATATATATATATATATATATATATATATATATTAGGATTTCGAAATTAGTATCCTACTTTATCACCCATCATTATTTTTTGTTTTGTTATTGCATCAGCATACTTCTTTGAAAAGAATTATATTCTTAAGTTATATTAAGTTTTGAAACTAGACAAAATACTTATCATGTTACCAATAATTCTATACAATTTCCAAATGGAAAAAAAAATCATGGAATTACATAAGCAACTAAATCTTATCACTACAAAACACTAAAATGAAATGTTTCATCCTGATACAAAACATGACCTCCGTGCAAGTTCTATCCAATGGAGATGGATTGTCAGCAGCGTACCGTTGGTTAAGACATCCATCAACACGGCAACTCCCTGCCCTGCAATTTTTACCACAACCTTTTATCTTCTAAACACAACGAAAAAGCCTTTTCAATCCACCTGAGCAACTGTTCACGACACTGAACTCCTCTTCGCCCCCCCCCCATCCAGTAGAAGATGACAAAAGCTACGCATACACAAAAAAGGTACATACAGTTCTCGTGCTTTGTGACATCAGGATGCCTATCCACTATCTTAGTCTGCACGACGTCATGATGGATGATGGATGTTTTTGTTATTTGGATTTTTTTTCGGGAGGTTGCAGTTCTTTTCTAATCCCTGTTTTTTTAGCGAATGAAATGTGTCCATTTCATTCCACCTTTCGAAGGATAGTCAATGTCTTTCACAAACAGTTGATTTGGCCGAAGAAATTGTTTCAGTGATTGTTCCCCATCGCGCCTGTACAATATATCTATTGATGTTACTTAGTTTCTTGTTTTATTTAGACTTTCTGTTACATGTTGAGTAACTGTAATGCTTGTGCACTCATGGAATGGAGTGCTTTCTAATTCAGAACTTTCTAAATGCAATGATATAATTATCTTCGTCAAGAATTTTGTTAGTTGTAAAATTCTTGATGGAATTCTTTAGCTTTCGAATGAATGATTCTAAATTCTTTACAACAGTTTGCTGCAGGAGCAACTGGGAATGGTCTCCCTGAAATTTTCTCGCTTGTTCTCTTATAATTGCACTTGAGCATTATTAAGCTGCATATCGCCGGCTAATAATAGTTCAGAAAATGCCTAATAGCGTTCTATATGTAGCATTTATTTTCATTTTTTCGGTAATTAACAGTCGGGATGAAGTCGAATGCATGCATCTGCAGAACGAATGTGCATCTTAGTGGAGTTTTTACCACAGATTGCAATCGAAATTTGACATGGTACTACAATTGTAATCATAAAATCGCACTCCAAATTTAATTTGTATGAATCATTGCTTTTTTGAGTTACCGCGTTTTCTTATTTCAGAAAATATAGACCGAAACACGAATAATTTCTAAACAAATGTGCTTAAGAATTTGATATTGACCTATACTTTACATGTTTAAGCTTTGAACCAAACTTCTTTTACAACGTGGTTAAACTTTTGAATGATCGCTTTTATACATATGTAAAAATAGCGATTGATAGATGGTGAAATATTTGAAGAATTTGGATTAAAATTCTACATAGATCGAATATTTGTATGATAAATCTGTGCATTATTTTTTTTGTGCTATTATTGTACTAACTCATATTCAGACAGTCAGATACAGAGGTTTACTCTGAAAGGAATTCATTCAAAATTTGAAAGAAATTTGCAAATTGGGTGGAAAAATATCAAATTTGATTCATTTAGTTCAAAGTGTTTCTTAGTTATCGCGTTCAAAAACAGAAGGCACCATTCCAAAAATGTATTTTACGGACTCGGAGAGGTCCGGAGTTCAAAGATTCATTAACATCTTGAAGAATTTTTTCAACAGAAAGGGCAAGTCTGTGAGTCATTACAAAATTTTTATTTAACATTAAAGTTACACTGTCATACGTATATACTACATTATTCTAATATTATATTACAAAGAATCTTATTTTAAAATAAAGATTTGGGCATCTTATGGTTATTAATTTACATTTAATATGTCTGCTTTAAAAAATTACATTGAATGCAAATACGTATTTAAATAAATGGAGAGTAACTAAAAAGGCAAATATTATAATGATTATTATAGGTTATTTATTTATTATATTTTAGGCGGATTAATTTTTTTGGTCTTATTTTAGAAATTTAATATGATATATGAGTATAATAAATAGCAATTCGCATTTTGAAACTGCTATTCAATTCAATTGTTAAGTTCTGAATTAAATTTAGATTAACTTATTTCCTGATTATCTTTTTTAAGAAATATGAAAATTTTATGAAGCTGCTTATAGTGTTATTCATGACCATTAATTTTGAATTAAAATTAATATATAATAACGCGAATTAAGATATTTCGCGTAATGGAATTAATCGGAGGGTAGCGATGAGTGATGAAAAGGAGCGGCACATGCTTAAAAACAAAATTAATTTTCATTAATTTTTCGCAATTTAAATTTCAACAATTTTTTTTTAAATACAAAGTTTTTTTTTAAATACCCATGAGAAATATTTTATTAATTTCGTTATGCATTTTATAATAATAGCATTTTAAAATTCTCTTATTTTTCTTTTAGTTTTGCAGATGATTTTTTATTTTATTTTTAGAAATAAAGATGTGTTAGCCATTGAATCCACATAATTCTTTTCACTGAAAATATAAAATCCGCATTTACTAATTGACAGATTTTTTGCTATTAATTTTTGAAATTAACAAAATCTTTGATTTTAATTTTCAGTGGTTTTTTAAAATCATATTTTAGCTGAAATCCAATTTTGATATTTCGTTAAAGACCTAAAAATATTACATTTCATAAAAGATTAAATCTAATTTCTTTCTATTTTCTAAAAAAAATTATTTAATATGTCCCATATGTGATGTTAGTAAGTATTTAAGCATGCATAATTTACTAGCGATGATAAAATGTTCCAGTTTAAATTTTGTCAGAATTTATTGATTTTGCAATAATTGTCATCTTAATTCAAGCTGCTCCTGAAATCACCATTGTAGATTATTATGATCTGTGCAGGAAGCAACAGGACGAATGTTGTTGGAAACATTTCTTTAATAATCACATTCACACACTAAACAATTACAAACACAAAGACAAGACATTCGCGCGCGGGTGCTTCACAGTTCAGCATCCCATCTCCTTCTCATTACAATCGCAATGCATTGTGGGATGACATATGGGATGGCCTAAACAGGCATCGCCATCTAGTATCCAAAAGAGAAGATAAGTGTAATGCAACTGCTACACCATGGAAATTCAGGGAATATCATGAACTTTTCATAGGATATTGTTCGCTTTTCTGAATTTCAATCTCTATCAATTGAATCTAAAAAGACAGAAGAATAGAAACGAAATCGAATGATTCGAATCAAATCACGAGTAGTGCAATTGCAGAACTATGTCCCATGAACAACCATTAATCATGCAATAACTACATATAAAAATATAAACAAAATTGAAAGAACCATCTTGGTTGAGGATTTATTCTTCATAACCTCAGAATCAATCTATCTTTTGCAAAAAGAAAATTATTGGAAAGTTTTGTGAATACATATCCATTTATTTTCAGTTTTGAAATAATGTCACAAATATTTTTCAGTCTACGTCCTTTTTTTCCATTCGAGTTTCCAGGCAAAAAAAATTCTATAAAAATTTATTTAATTTGATTTATTTTGTATTTTGCAAAAAGTATTATAGCAATATGAATTTTCACTGACACTGTAATAGTTAGAGTTTTCATATTTTATAAATTTAAGTGTTCTCAATAATAAAGAACAATTTTAATTATTTCAGAAAATAATTATATGTTAATGGATTATTTTAAATAAAATTTTATCCTATACTCATACGATAATGGTCAAATGATTTTGAAAATAAATTGATTTCAATATTCCATAATGCTTGAAATAATAAATAATAAGTTCACAACTAAAAAAAATACATAATAATTATAATAAATTTATTTAGAATTATAATTAATAAAATATATTTAAAACATTAAATTTAATCCTGTTTCGAGCTTCTTTTTTCAATTATATATTAAATGAAAACGTATGTACTTGACTGAATTAATTAATGTTATTCACAATGTTTGTTACATTTTGTACATTTTTAACTTATTCTTGTTTTCATAAATTTTGATTTGCATTTCTTTACTTATATTGTTACGGAAACTTCACTACTACTATGTCCGTAAAATCACCGGGTTCGTTTGTAGTGTGTGTATGGTGCCAGAATACAATCAGCCGGCCTCAATAGAAAACAACGACAATATTTATTACATACGAAGAGACGAATACACAGAGATGGCAAATATACACAGCCGAGACGAACACTGGACAGAAAACTACAGCAAACAGTAGCCTACAAGTAGTAATCAACCACAGTACTCAAAGCGAATAGATAGAATTCAGCAATAGAGGCGATCCTAGGAGCTTCACTCTAAGGTCTCTCCAAACGGCTGAAATTTTCCATTGCCTCTTCGCTTTAGCTGTAACCAATTGCCGACTCATTACTACACGAGTGACTACTCCACACAGGACTCGATGCTACTTCCACAATAGACAAAAGGACTCGGCACACAGCTCAGTTCAGCACTAGTTTGAGCTCCACACAAACGCTGACACTCCGCCGTTGCTTAGCTATCCTCTCGAAGACTTGTCTATAACTCCGACTACGACACCTTGCAGCTTGAGACTGCCTTCCTTTTATAGTTCCCGGGATGCGGGCCGAGAACCTTCTAGGCCAATCAGGCGAATCTCGGTTCCTATAGGACGGATCATTAAAATTCTCGAATTTTCCAACATTATCTATTTTGTCGCCATGTCACCAAACCGTCGCCAAGTTTGTCGCCAAGCTCTGAGATCACTGGCTCGGCACACGAGCAGCGAACCAATAAGATGATTGTAAATCAGTCTCTCTAGTGATAGAACCAATCGTGCTGGGAAATAATTTTACAGGCTTGTAACAATATTGTTTGTGGATTAATTATTACAATCTTCATTCGTATTAAACGTAATTAATTTAAATTCATTTTTTATTATTAAATGAAAAAAAGGATTTTGAATTAACTTATATTTTAAAAAATAAATGTATCGAACTATTATTTAATTAGTTCTTTTCTTTTTTATCAGATCAATGACTGTGATTTGAAATCAATAATTTTTTTCTAGAATAATTTTATTTTATTTTCATAAACGAGTACAGTACAGTTTTATTATATATTTTTTTTATCCAAAATTGCATATAAGCCGTGTTACAATATAATTATACCCAGTTTATGACCACAGAAAAGAACAGTTCCAATAATAAAAAACTCATGGAACAATACTTCATTGTAAAAAAAGAAACGAAATTCCGCCAAGGAAAATTTATGGAATGCTTTGGCTTCTTTAAATTTTTTTTCATTGCCTTATATCCTTTCATTGCCTTATTGGAAATTAAACGTAGTTTTTAAGTATAAGATCATAAGCAATTTTAAAAGAAAATAATTCAGTAAGAAAATATTCATATGCAATTTATTAAATTCTTTCTAATACAACATTATCATTTATTTGATACATTACTGATTTTTTATTATTGTGTGATATTGATCAAAATTTGATTTGTAAATAAAGAAGGTTTTTTGAATTCGAGGATTACCTATGATGTAAAATATTTCATATGTAAATAATACTATGATGTTTCATTATAAAGCAACGTAAAAATGTTTTTTTAAAGCAGATGATAAATGTATCTACAAGTTCATAACTATAAAATTAGAAAACAAATTCTCAGAAAAAATAATACATTGAAAAAAAATTATTCCGAATAAAGGCATAAAGAAATGTGTGAGAAAAGTCTACAATAATGTTATTTTAGTATATTCAAAAAATTAAATATACATATATATCATTACAAACTAAAAAAAGTTCACAAAATTTGTGAGAGTTTTCATTGCAAAAGTATTTTAAAATTACTGACAAAAATAAATATAAACGCGATTGATAGATTTATAATGCACATAAGCATTTCTTAAAAATTCATATTTAGGCAATAAAAATAATTTTATATAAGCCTACCTGTATTTGAAACCTACACGTTTCGAGAAGATGCAAGTTTATTTTATTTTTATTACACGTTCATCCTAGAGTTTTGAAAATTAATATATGAGCTTTCAACTTTTCAAAGCATATATAGTTACAGAATCGATTAAATGTCATATTTCACTAGGAAAAAATTGAAAAATCTATTTTTTTGCCGGTTGAAATGTCCTGTCTTTTTTAATTTTTATTTTTAGTTGCTAAGAAAAAAAAAAAAAAAAAATCATAGTTTTTCCACCGCGTGCATTTGTTTTAGTTATAGCAACGAACATTTTAAACAATTTTCAAGGTTTTTATTTTTATTTTCGTGTTTCAAACTTTTTATGACCGGTAAAAAAGTCATTCAATAAATGATATATGATGAAAAAACTGTAAGTAAATTTTCAAAATAAATGTTTGAAAAGTTCTAAATAGGATTCAATTTTTTTATGCAACTTAGAAATTGCAAATTGCTAGAAATATTTATTTAGATAGGCGTTTCAATGAAAAAAAATGATGTATATTTAATTACTCAGCTTCCAAGTTATCATTATGCTTTGCTTCTTCGAATTATTTTATTTGAAAATAGTATTTTATCGAGATTTAAAATATAAAAACATACCAGTTTCTGCTAGTTCTGTTTAGAAAAAAAGAAAAGGAAGTTTGCACAGAATCTTGCCGCAGTACAATTCTGCAAAAATCGTAGTCAAGAGATAATGAAGCATAATGGATTCCAGCTTTTGAAAATATTTTTTAAATCTTGTAGTGTAAAGATATAAAATCAATTTATTCATGAAGAATATTGATCTAATTATATTTTTATGATTTCTAGAATTTCATCGCGAAATAAAATTTTTGATAATTTATAAAAGATTGTTTGTATCTTCTAAATTTTCAATAATATCTTCGAAATACCAAAGAGAAAATTTTGTGTTAGCCATAGTTTATATAAGCAAAAGAATTAAATTCTCCACGCTCTTAAAATTAATTATTATTTTTCCTCTAATTTAAGTAACTATAAAGTGGAACAGTTCTTTGTAGAAATTATGCTTCTAAAATAAATCCTTATTTGGCTAAAACAGTAAAATAGCCATTTGAAGGTTTATAAATCTCGAATATGTTTCCACATTCTTTTTTCTGCTCTGCTGTGGAGAAAGTATGTCGTCCTGACTATAAGTTAAAAAAATTAAAAAATTCTAAAAAAGTTGAACATTATATTTTCCTTAATAATAATAAAAAAATATATAATTTTGATTTCAATTTAACTCTACTCCAACTCATTTTACCGGAGATCGTTGTGCATAGTCACACGTAGATTGGAAAAGACTTTATTTAAATAATTTTAATCATATCTGAATTATTCGAATCAAAATATCTTGAATTGTGCCTTTCTTTTATATCACCTAAACCAATCAAACGATAATATCCGATATACATTCTAAATGAAGTCATATTTAATCCCATGAAATAAACCATACGGAAGAGTTATGATCTATTTTGTCCACACTTCATTAAGGTTATTGTGACCATTTAGCTAAATAGATGCTATCAATACCATCTTCGCCATATCGACGGACGATGACGTGTATACGAACCTAATCATCCCAATCCAAATGCCTTAAATCAAATTTTCGGTCGCATTTCCTCTGCGACTGCGACGCACTGATTTAAACAGGAATCATTGAACTTCATTCACTGCTTCGCCAGGCAAAGGAGACAGGCACATTTCGAAGCTAATTGAATGCCGGTGAATGAACTTTGCAGATCAGATGAGTCATCCCGGTTAATCAACCGCAAACAGTGTACAAGCAGCCAATACCAGGAACTCAAACAAAGCATAATTCAACCAGCTGCGTATGGACGGTGGTAACGTGTCACATCCTTGAGTTCGAGGCGGAAATTAAATCACCCTGAAATAGTGTAAACTGAGCAGTGAGGCTGCTAATACATCAACGTGTTTGTCTGATAGACTTTTGATGAATGGAATGACGGATGGAACGCGTTCATCCGAAATCGATGGAGATTTTGAAAATCGATTATAAGATTGCGAACTGCCTTTCTTGATTCATCGCTTCTAATAATTGGAGGGGTGTTTGAAGGGAGGGTTCAAAGTTTTTTCATGAAAACAAGGTGGTGCGTAGAACAGATGGTAATTAGAGCCTAGTACGTTCAGAAGCTTTCACTCCTTAATGGAATAATTTGTTTGAGTGTTAAAGAAAGATTAGAGTGTAGGAAGTACGTAAATCATATATATATACAGGGTGTCTCAAAAATCTTGACCGCGGCTTTCATTCCTCAAATAATAATCACAAACATATACTGTAAATTACAAAGTTGCGTAAAAAAAGGTGCAATATGTTATAAAATCGATTAAGAACTTTAGGGAATTAAACTTTAAAAAACACAAAATTTAAATTTTTATACGGACCCCGTACAAAAAAATTCCGAATGAGTAAAATGTGTCCCATCTTCTAATATGATCATGTACAAAATTTCAGAATTTTATCATGAAAACTCTCAAAGATATGTTAAAACAAATTTGGTGAAGGGTCAAGAACAAATTAAAATGCAACTGTTTACAGCTTCAGTGCAGATAACACGATTCAGGAATGCATCATAAGGAAATAAAATATGCTTTATATCTTTAGTTTTAAATATAAATATTAAAATCTATGCTTCCTGAAAAATACTTTAAAATTTTATATCATGAATTATAGAATATAACTTTAACAAAAATAGCACAGTCAATAATCTTGTAAAAAAACTTATGTGATCTTTCCTTTAAGTTATTATTTCACAATGCTTTTAAACAAATAAATAACAAAATTATTAATTATTTATTCAATCATTACTTTCTTTGGTAATTTATGCACGATCCCTGAAACACGAACATCCGACATGATTTTTCCTTTCTGGGAACTCATATCCAGGCATCGAAAAGTGGTTTAAGTCAACATTTATGTAGTTTCATATATTCGATAGTTTTTGTGATAAATTGCTGAAATTTTATTATTGATGGGGCTGAACCTTATTGATAGGACACATTTTACTCGTTGAGAATTTTTTGTAAGGGATCCGTATAAAAATTCAAATTTTGTATTTTTTTGAAGTTTTAATCCCTTGAAAATTTTAATTGATTTCATAACATTTTACACCTTTTTTTACGCAACTTTGTAATTTACAGTATATGTCTATGATCAATATTTAAGGAATAAAAGCCGCGTCCAGGGTCTTTAGACACCCTGTATATGTATATATTAAGTGTTTATTAAATACCATGATTTTATGAATGTACCCAAAATTTTAAACTGAGAGCTGCGCTGTGGGTGAGCATGACGTAATGAGAATGCGCTGTAATTCATCCGGGTATTAAAGACTTTAAAGTTTTATTATATTCTCTATTCTTTCTCTCGTAAAAATAATGCGTTTTCCCATTTGGTGTAACTTGAAAGTTTATAGTATTATTATGTTTCAAATGTGAGAAACAATTTCATTTTGTTCTAATTTGGTTTCATGGTTGGAATAGAAAGCACCTTGCACCATAAAATATCACAGCATGACAACTCCGACTACAGCTGTATACAATTTAAATGTTTAAATGCTGTTTAATATATAAATGCTTTAAATGCCGAGAGAATAAATCTTGATATTTTTCTTAAATATCAAGAAATTCTATTTATAATTATTTGTAAGATAAAGTGTTTTTTTCCTGTAAACGTATTTTTTATAGATTTAGATGAACAATTTTAATCTCTTTGTATTCCGTCTCCGTTTGATTTTCTCTTGTATTCAGAGGATATAATACATAAACTAAAATTTTCTTCCTTCTGTAGATGATAGTATTTTTATGCTGAATAATCTATTTTTTTTTCTTGAATTATATTGTCTTTTGTAGCTTTAATTGTACCAAAAGTTACAGGAAATTTGAGCACCTGGTCAAGAACAACGTAATCTGATAAAAATTTAGCCTTGATTAAACTTTTCTTACATTAAGAAATTAATCTTAAATATATAGCAGCATTAACATACTCACAAAAAATACGCTACATGACGTAATGACAATAAAAATTTTAACTAGAATAATGAAAATGTATTAATGAATTAATGATATCTTTAATATACTACAGGAAGAATTGTGCAAAAGTAAAATGATTGCTGCTGTTTTTTTTTTAATTTTAAAATTATAATAGTTAATTTTAAGGAATACTTCCGAGCAAGAAAGTTCCAATATCGAAGTATTTTTCATTAGTTAAAAATCTAATTACGATCTTGAAGAATGCTTTTTAAGTGAGCAAGTAACTGTATATCACATTTGGCAATTCTAGACCCAATAATTCGCCCTGTTGGATGTTTTGAGAGATACTTTTTACTAGGGATATCGCAATTTACAACTAATATGTGAACTTGTAGATATTTTCATTTAAAATAAATAGTTACAACTTTCATCACGAAATGCATGTTATACATTCTTCTGGAATTTTGTTAAAATTGTGACAGTCTTACATCAGAATCCTGGCTTAGAGTTCCGATAAATGAGTTCCAAGTTTCAATCTCCCTGTATGTATGTTTAAGAGCACCGTATGGTCAATTTTTATCATCTGAAGTATTCAGAAATTTAAAAACCATATACAGTGGCCAGTTTGATAATAAGTTATGCAAGTTATAGTTTAGAGCAGGAAGGTGAAGGGGAAGTCCCCACGCCACATTTTCAGAACGAGCATATGTCACACGAAATGTATTGCTTAAGTAGACTTATAAATGAACCCTTGTCTCTAATAGTTTTGGGCCACGTCAAATCTAAATACGGCGCTATATGGATTGAATAAATAACTTTCGTTTCTTAAAATTAGCTGTTTTTATAATGAATTGCCCAATTCTATCTTTAAGTGCCAATACGCAGAATTAAATAATTTTTTATTCATTTTTTTATTTTTGATATCGTTTGTGTTTTATAATTTACTGAACTATTCAAACACACTATAGTCAGAAAGTAAGCTGATTTATTTAATATTTAAAGAATGTGACTTTTATTGCAAGCCATCCAATGATATTAATTACAATCCATTCGAATTCTAAGCTAAATCGAATTCTAAGCTCAAGCTAAATCTTAATGAAACAATGAAAGATTGAGAAAAATGCATCTAAAACACAGAGACTTTTGCATACCCTTAACCGCATGCCTTGAATTAATCACGAAAAAACTCGCCAAAAATATCACGCCAGATTGAGTAAAAATGCTAAATTCTCGCCAAAAGTTTATATTTCGTGTATACCAATGTCATGCAAGGCGTTCTCTGGGATAACACCTTTATTAAATAGTATGCAAGAAAATTTCCAGGAGACCACTCCCGATATTTATCAAAAGGTATTTCAATTTCATTTTCTTCAGAAATATTTTTAAGACCTACTTGGTTTTCAAATTGATAATCTGCCTCTAAATGTATCATTGTTTAAGATATCTTCCAAATTTTTCTACAGCTTTGACACATTAAAAAAAAAACATTCATGTCACTCCTCTTCTATTAGCCTAAGCATTTGAAGCAATCATCAAAAGAAAAAGAAACCATCAGTTTTTATGACATTCGCATGGCCAATCAATTCTTAACCCCGATTCTGACATCATCATAATGGATTATTCTTGAGTAATGCAATTTGTTTTTGTAATTAAAGAGAAATGTTCCGTTTTTTATTCACCTTATACTATTTTTGTGTAGAAAAAATGCCAATATCACTGTACTTTGCTGAGGACTTCTCTCGGAGAAACTTTCACTGATGCGTCATTTGGCCAAAATCATTCACTTTTGATGATACATTTTTTTTTCTTGCGATACTAGTGGATTTGATTTTTTCTCTTTCTCTTTTTTACTATTTATTTGTATATTTTGTTTCTATGTGTGCAACTGATGTCCGCTAACTGGACTATAAATGGTTAGGAAAGTTTGTAGACATAGAAGAAAAAAACATTTGTTTAAAACTCTTTCTATCTGGTTAAAGTAAAATTTCTTGAATATTTTGGGATATTTATTCTAAAAGTTATTGTATATTTTTAGAAAAATTTATTGTCTGCATTAGTGCAACCGTCAAAGCCATTTTATGGCAATTCTTAGCCTACCCAAATAGCACACATTAAGCAAATTTATCAGTTTTGAAAATTGGGAAAAGAATACTGCATCACGTAAGTAATTTTACAGTTTGAATTTGATGAATCTAGAATTCCTAAACGAAACATTTCTACTTAATAAACTAAAATTAAATACATTTTTTATCTCTTTTTATAATGATTGAACATGTCTCCATAATATAAAAGAAAATTGAATTGATTAATCTTGAGGCACCGAGGGTAATATAATAAAAATATCCAATTTTGACGTCTAATTTTATGAGAACTTACTTTTGTTGTTATCAAAATAATTCTTATTGAGAATGTTATTAAATAAATTTGCAGCCTAAACTTGGCGGTAGTAGTGCTGATGAATAGATAAATAAATGGGAAGAAGATTTTCACTTCTGATTGGATCCTCTTTTCACTTTTTTACTTTGATAAAAATATCATATTTTATTCTGCAATGTTGAATTAAGAGTTGTTACTTAAAAAATAAATATTTATATTTATCACATATTTTCTTTACGCATTTCATGTCCGATACTGACGATTGTCCTCTTTTTTTATATCCGTAAATCCTTTTTAAAAAACAATATGGATTTTTAAAATATTTTTCTTGTGATATATTTTAGAAATCAAAGAATAACAACTTTTTAGATTAATTTTTTTTTTAAAAACTCAGACGTTTAAGTGTTTAAATTATGAAAACTTAAGAATTCATGATCGTGGAAATAAAAAAAATCGATATTCTTGCTTTATTAAACATTAAAAAAAACATGCTTTGATTTAATAAAAGAAATAGTAAAATGCTGTTTTTATCCACAGCAATCAAGGTACGTCCTACGATTCCTGGCAGCATTTAATTCGTATTTATTTGTGCCGGAAACTGCAGAACAGTACGGCATTAAGTTTCAATTTTTTTTTATTTTTAACTGTCAGATGGATAGTATAATGAAATAAATTAACGATAGGCATTTAAATGAAACCACATTATAAAGTGCAACGTCCTCTCTTTGGAAAATACCGTTAGTGTAGAATTAAGGCAATAGTGGAGAAATATAATTTTCATGGATGAAAAAAGTTTCTTGTGGATGGACATTTTTTAACACGATTTTATGAAGGAGGTATATGTGTAATGAATATGTGTAAAATATGTGTAAATGAAATATGAATATGTGTAAATGATGAAATATGTGTAAAAGTTCTAGCCTTGGTTTTATTAGGGAGGAGAGAGCAATGGCTCATTATGATTTATCACTATAATCGATAAATAGACATCACATTCACATTTATCGATTACAAAATATGCAACCAAAGTTTCAAAATAAACTCCCTACAAATTCTTTTATTTTTCAGCGGAATAGTGCAGTGATACATTTACAATTCATACATACGATTTATTTTTAATAAGTGCTTTGTTCATCCAACTAATCAAGTTTTAAAGTGGAATCTGCTCCCCCCCCAGACGTAAATAAAAGAAAATGTCTGAGACAGATAGTTTCCTGAAATGTTTCGAGACAGCAATCATTGTCACAGTTGCAAATCAATTCAATCCGTACAAGAAGAAGAGAAGTAATTACCCATCAGAAACTAAGAAAAAATAATAATATTTATAAACAGGATTTTCGAATTGATAAAGGAATAAGGTTCTAAAATAAATTTTGTTTTCCAACGTAGCCCTTCAGCACATATATTAATTTTTGAACATAGGCACACGACGTCCGGGGGCGATTATGACTTCGAATCGTCTGGCACTTACTATCGGCCCTCTTATTGGCTATTTTTATAAGAATAAAATATGGACAGAATATATGCATATTTTTCCATACCAGTATGTTATATTGAAGACAAAAGTTTGAATTTCAATGTGAAAAATCAAAATTGAAGCTTAGCTTCGTTTTTTCCAATTATCTTGCTGTACTCATTTCTCATTCTATGCATGAAAAAATTATTTTTGAATTAACTCAGTTTTTTCTGATTTAAATATTGAAAAAAGAAATCTTAGTAGATAAGAAAAATCTATATTTTACATACAACTTAGATTTCCTTTTTTTTTTTTTTTTTGAAAAAAGACACTGAACTTTGAAGACCATAACTTTTCTTCAATTTTTATATACATATTCAAAAAAATAATTTTTCATCTTTCAGATTAAAAGGAATTTTTAAAAAAAATTCAAGACAGTTCAAGCACATAATAAGAGAATACATATTATATAAGGATTTTCTACTTTTCTTCCCGCTCAGGAAAAGACTTTCTGGCAGGTTTTCCAGAGTATTCAGATTCTGCATTTTGTTGCGATTCTGTACCATGATACTTTTCAAAATTTTATCAATATCTGACGAATCTGATGTACAGCCATTTTCATTATCATATA
>JAPMOR010048763.1:0-27821 GCA_026543865.1 Argiope aurantia | reverse complement strand
TAAAAGAAAAGTATTACATTTCTTTGTGTACAAATTAAAGTATTGTAGCTTTTTTGAAATCCATCGATTTTTTTAACCCATATATTTAAATTGATTTTTTTACATATTAATTTTACACTTTTATTTAAATTGAATTCCTCTTAGTTTGGTGCAACATGCTCAGATATATGGCTCTTGCTCTAAAAAACCCCAAATCAAACTAGAATCTACAATTATTCTTTATTCAAAAATTTATATATATATATATATATATATATATATAATATGCATATAATGCTTTGTTCAGGTTATCTTCTTATACCATCATTAAACAATTTTGATAGGATTTGAAGAATTATGTTGCAGAAGGGTGAAAGTTTCAGATAAGTTTGTAGATAGATCATGCTACTCAAAGAGGGGTGGGAGAATGATATAAGAAGTGAAATATTCATTTCTCTAAAGATCTTTTTTTTATTAAAAATTAAAAAATAAATTAATTCAAATTAGGCAAATGATTACAATGAATATCATTTGCATTAAAAGAGTCTTGCATCTTTAGAAAATGAGGCAAACTTTCTCATTGATATTGTTACAAATCTGTAATGTTGCTTCCCAACATGATTAGTTCAAATCAAACACGATTAGTTAGTTCATGGTGAACTCTGTTGGATACTGATCGGATGCCGAATCGGTGATCTCTCGGTGCTTGACGGCCATTTGGCGATAAAATAGATAATACTGGAATTTTAAAGAATTTTGGTGATAGAGCCAATAGGAACCGAGATATACCCGATTGTTCCAGGACATTTTCTGCGCAGGCCGGTAGTCTACTCTGAAGACAATCATGGAAAGAATTGCCGAAAGATTTAGAGCCGCATAGCAAGTCAATGTTGAAGCATAAGCGTTGTGGGGAGCTCAAGTGTTTGCTGAATTCTGGTATTTATTATAGAAGGAGCATCTAGTCGTGTGTGGAGTAGCCAGTTGTGTAGTAGTGAGTCAGCAGTTGGATACAGTTAAAGCGCGGAGATAATGGAGAAATACCGGTGATTGGAGAGACCATAGAGTATAGCTACGTAGATTTCCTCCTCTTGCTAAATTCTGTCTGACCATTTTGTGTGTTGTTGTTTACTACCGATTACTACTTGTGGGCTACTGTTTGTTGTAGTGTGCTGCTGTGTATTGCTTATGTTCGGCTGTGTATTTGTTGTCTGCATATTCTTGTCTTCGTGCTAATAAAAATCGTCATTTGTTACCGAGTCCCGTTGATTGTGTTTCTTCATCGACCAACAAATCGAAAGAACTCCGAATTCATAACAATATATATATATATACAGATATATTTAACTTTTGTTATTTTTTATTTTCTGAAGATTCAGTGACATTATGAGAGAGTCTTAAGTTTGGGATTCGATTTCATGAAAAATCCATCATCTTACTACACCAGCATTTAATTTAAATCAAAAGAAATCAACCTTTGATTTCTAGTTTTTTAACAGTTTTTTTTAATCAGTTTCAGTCTTGCTTTAATTGCAGTAGTTTCATACAACTGATTTGTAAGCGGCATCTTTGTGTCGGAAAATCTACAGACGACCATTGGTGTTTTATTTATGCCTTTGTTTTTGATATCATGCAGCAGCAAATTAACAATGTGCTATATATATGTTACTTTTTTTCAGGGTTATGTGCAGGAGTTAATTATTGAATATCTGCCAGAAAGCGTTGGTCTTGCCTTGAACAGCAAAATGATGAATGACATTCGAAGGCGTTATTACAAGAAATACGGATTAGTGGATGATGAAAAAAAGAGCTCATCAAAGAATAAATGAAGAATTCCACCTTTATTAGCATTTATATAAATTATACTTTTCGTTATTGTTATTTCATAAATAATTTTCAAAGTGCTTTAAACCAGTGGGGGAATATACCTTCTTGTGAATTTCAACTGCATATTTTGATACTTTTTTATTTTTGCATTTATCAATAAATGTTACTTCATGTCTTTACTTTGCATCTTAATATCTTGTAACACCAGATATATAGAAATTAAATTGAATCCTTGGAAATCTGTTTTTATCCTTCACGATGCAGTAAGAAAGGAAGGTTTTCCTTTTGATTTTAAATAATTTTTCTACCTAGCTACTTCGGTAAAAATGAACTAATATTTAAGGAATCATTACACAGTGTATTCACTCTAATCATGATCTAAAAGCTGTTTTCTAAACCATTAGAGATTGTTATATTCTCCTAGTTGAAAAAATAAAACGAAATAAAGTACTATATTTCAAATTGAGCTAATAAATGAACTGTTGTAAAAGAAGTATACATAATTTTAATTTTTAGAAAGTTTCCTGGAGGAATTACTCAGATTTAAGGAAATAATCTCTTAAAAAATGTTCCTTCTCTGATTAAAAGCTTTTGGGGGAGGGGGGGGACCTATGAAGCTTTAAAAAAAAACCTTCATTCTGCGTTATAAGATGTATTTCATCAAAATTTGTTGATGCACATTATTAAATTAATTCTATTAATGTGGTAGGTAAACTTTTACAATTATACCTTTTTGTATTTATTGATTCAAACAGCATAAAAAATACCTCTTTACATCGTATTGACACATATATAGGAAATATTTCTTATGAGATTAGTGAAATACTTCAATTCATTTTGTAATTGTTCTTGTTCATTTTTTGCCATTTGGTTTCAAAAATTCGTTGTAAGTATTTGTGTCAATTAGATGTCTTCATTTCAGAAGTATCATATCTATAAACAATTGTTGTAGTTGTTATCAGCTTCTTTACTTTGAAAATCAAAATTCTTCAATTTGAAATACAGTCTTTTAATTATTCACATTATTAAAAGCATTCTACATTGAAAAGGCTTTTTAATTGCCAGGATTACCTATTTTGCTTATCTAACTCTTAATTTTTAATGCAGACTATGTTTAAAATTATTTTACATGAAAAAAATGTTTTTTACATCAGCATAAAATTCAAAAAAATAACTGAATGATTATTATTATGTGCAGAAGCAAAAGTGGTTAGTATCATTATAAGGAGTTTCTTTTCCTGTTAATATCAAGGAGTTAAAGAAACCATTAACATTTTCACAAAAATCATGGGCAATTTCTTTTACCTTTTCTTTATTTCTCTTTGAATTAGTATTTCATTTGAGTTGTTATCTTGACTTTAGTTGTCATGAAATATCTATTTACATGAAAGATATCCAAGTATTTTCAGAAATAACTGTTAATCTATATCTATAACCGTTTAGTTGAATATGAACTTTAGTTCCAGTTGATTTACTTTGAACCACTCTTTTTTTTTTTTTTTTTAATTCTTTGCTTCTATATAGTTCAAAGTTCAGAACACAATGAAGTTGCTTATGATCGGAAATCAAGCCAAACAAAAACAATCTAACTTGATTATATTGCTTGTAAATAATCATTTTGAACTTTGATTCACCATTTTTGCTTTATACTTCGTACTTCAACAAGACATGAATATAACTTGAAATATATTATGAGATTGGAGTTGTTCAGTGTTGAAATTTTTGATAGACATCAGCATTTGTAAATTTATAAAAACCAGTTCAAATGGTCTCCTCAGAACTTTGTTGCATACTTTTTAATATAGGTGTTATCCCCCTTCCCTTGCATAAAATTGTACGGCTAAGAATGCCTTGCCTTGGCGAACAATAGATACGAAATATTGATATTTGAAGTGAATTTAACATTTTTACTAAATACATTGTCTGATACTTGACTTTTTATTGTGATTAATTCCTGACATTTAGCCATAGAAATCAAGAACCGAATGTGTGGTAGGACCCATTGTTTCCAACGGAACGAAGTCAAAATTTGACACAAATCTACAATTGTAGTTGAAAATTTACATATCAAGTTTCGTATAATTATGCCGTGTTTCCGAGTTATCACATTTGCATGCTTATGGAAGCATTGGCCAACATAAAGTCATACCCCTTGACAGATTTAATTCCAAATGCGGCAAGTAATTATAATTTAGACGTTAAGTCTATATAACAAATTTTATGTCATTTTTTTAATTTTATAGTTATTATATTAACTTATATTTGGAAAGCCAAGAATTCATACATCCTCTGAATGGATTTGGCATTTGGGCAATCAATACGCTAAATTCTTCTGATGTCTAAAAAATTGTCAGAATCAATAAGTAAATAGATCATCACTAGTCTATTCTCTTAAACTTTTTAAACAAATCATATACGTGAAAAGCAGTCATCCCCATTCCCTTGTTGCAACAGTGGATAAGCTTTGTTGCAAATTTCCCAAATTTAAAATCTGATTTCATGTTAAAAAAAACTGCTAGAATTGTCAAAAACAAACTGCATCAAGATGTATCCACAATTAATAATTTCTTGTTTATCTTAGAAGTGATGTTAATCTATTGCCGTAATTACTGCGTGTATGCATTCTCTTTATATTCATTGATATTTTTATATCATAATTTTATGAATAAGCATCTTCACTTCATGAAGTAGGATCGTTCACCATATTATTCTGTTAGGAATAAATCAAAATTTTCCTTTCATTTTCCTTTCATTTTTCATCTGCAGAATGCAAATTTTTCGACTCTTTAATTCGATGCAGTCACACAAGAGCTTATATCTAATATGATATGCTAATAAGATGACTCTAATTAGCATGCCATTGAAGAAGGTGCAGTTTTTTGTTTATCGCCGCATTATATACAAGATGGTTATGTTGGAGTTGAAGGTTGTTGTTAGTGTACAAGCTGATGTGCATCTTTGATAATTATATTTTTCCCTTTCCTTCTCGTCTTGTTTTGGTTATGAGATGTCAATCGCGTTATAATATATATTCAAGTTATCCTGTCATCGTCATTGGGGGGTTCTCTTTCTTGATAGATAAATTTATTCGTGTAGGCTAATTTTATCTCAAGATATTCCACCGATTTAATGACATTATTAAAACTGGACTATACCACAATGATGGAAGCAAAATGCAATACATTTATTCACCACAAATTTTTTTAAAATTAATTTTACAAATGTCTCATTTAAGAAAAAGAGTTATTGAAAAGGCGAAATGGAAGAAGTAGTGATCTTGAAGCAGTTTTAAAGCACTTGTGTGATGAGAACTTAAAAAAAAAAAATATTTTGTGGTAAATATTTCAAGGACCACTTTCAGACACTGATTTAAGAAACAGACTTACAAGCATCGATTAACACTTGAATATCTTCTACGGATGATGGCAACTTAGATTTTTTTTTTTTTTTAGGGACTCGAGTGATATTACTCAGGTGATGATGCGTTTGATGTTCTATAAAAAGATGTAGGAATTTGTATAATTTTCAGGGAATATGGCTATGATAAAATGTGATACCGGTACAATTTTTTGTGATAAATGGGACCATGCAGATTATAATGTATTTGACTACAGATAATTACAAATGCGATTGGCATGAAGCAAAATAGTTTTACTGATGGCCGTAAAAAATATAATTTTTCCCTAAAATAATTTTGTCTTATTTAAGGGATCTGAAATACATTTAATTTCTTGTTATAATTATAAACACAGTTGTGTAATAAAATAATGTAAGTTTAGTTGATGTTTATAACTTCACATTTTATCGGAAGTCCATTGTTTATAGTTTGCAAAAGGTTGGGTCTTGACCCCGATAATGTGATGGAATTAATTATTCCACTATAAGAGTAATCAAGCCACTAAAGTTTTCGAAAATTCCTTTTTAAATAATGTTCGAAATGCTTTTAACCTTTGTTAACTTAACCAACCAACAATTATTTAAAAATTCCAACAATTATTTAAATTCCATATAAAATATTTTTAAAAACCATTTTCTTTTTCAAGATGGCGTGATTTCTCGAATTTCCCCATAGATATATTATGAGATATTTTATACGAATTAATATAAAACAGGCCATTCGACGCATTAAATTTTATAAAAAAATAAATCTTAATATCTGCTTCTATGGATTAGTATTCACTATTTACCACAAAATATAGTATATTCGCTTTTTATTATAATATTGCAATTTCATTTTTTTTATTCTTTGGTTTGATTACTTTTTTAAGGATAAATTGATTTTTATGCAAAAAAATGCTTTAATTACATAATTTTTTATTTCGATTTTTGTGATTTAAAAAGGAAAAATTACGTGGATATTCAAATTTCTGATCCAAAACATCGTAGCATGATAATATTTTAAGTCTGTTTAGTTTTTCTTGTATTCATCTGGTTTGATTGCATTAGTTATTGCATCCTATGCTTCACGATTTTTACTCCTCATATTTTACCGAAAAATGTCAGCTTAAAAACCTTATCTTACTCCCACTTTTAACTACCAGTTGATCCACAGAGATTAAGGGTTGCTAAACATTTCAGTTATGCCCCCTACAAAATATTTTAGACTTCAAATTTTGATAGATTTATAGCTCATACTATTTCAAATTTTTACGCCATTCTGTTCATTTGCTTTGTATTTTCCTGATTTTCTTTCTACATCTTTATACAACGAATTATTTCACAGGAATAAGCAACAGTTTAAAAGTTTTCACCATTGCTTGATTCTGAACCTAAATCTTATATTTAAATATAACAAAAGTCATATCTCCGACCCGCCCTAAGGCAAACGGATAAAGAAAACTGAATGACTGGACCGCTGCAACAGCAACACACGGCGGGAACTGTGATTGAGTCCTAAAGGCTATCACCGGTCACGGTATAACCCTTCTCGAAGAAAGTACGTCTCGTTATCGATGGGAAGAGCCAGATCCACCACCATTTTGTGTACCCTCCAGGGTGACGAGATCCAACCATCATACCGGAAGCATCTCACCCTCTTTTCGAGGTACCGACCAGGGGGTTAAATATAACAAAATATCAAAAAATTATTAAATGCGCGCCTTATACCGAAACATACACAACAGGGCAAAACAAGCCGAATCTTCATATCTTTATCACCAGCAATGAAAGTAACGCTAGAAAGAAATATTAATAACTGCAATGAAAATGATTTGAATGTCATGTCAACACTAAAATATATTGTTATAAAATTCACTTAAAATAATTTTTAATTGATTAAAAGTAATAGAAAATTATGCGGTAAAACACTGAAATCATTGAAAAATCAATTTTTTTTATATTGTTTTGTGATACTGTAAAAATTATTTTTCTAATACACTATTTTCAGAGAAAAGTTAACATTTCATTTAATTTTTTATTAAATAAAATTTCAACAAAAATCACCACGAGATGCACATTCCCACCTTCCAAAGTGTGTTTGAGCGGAAAATTGTAACTAAGCCAAACATTCTGACCTATAGTGTGCCAATATACACAGACAAACCCTCTTTCATCTTTATTATTAGTACAAATTAATAAAAGTGAGAGTGAAAATTTTGTTTTGAAACAAATATCCGAAAAAAGCACGTTTTTTTTAATTAATACATTTTTTTATTGAGCATAAAGAGAAAATATAGTAATTGTCAAAAAATTCGAACTCCAGATTTCGACGAATCGCCACATTCCAGACTCCCGTGATTGTCAATCTGAAAATTGCATTTTGGAATTATGCCTGCTTATCTGTGAATACGATAACACGCTTTGAATTCGATTGACGTAATTTAGTGTTTGGTCTCCTCTGATCTGTAGATTTCTATCAAATTTTGAACGAAATCCATCCTGAAAAATTTCTGTCCAGCTTCCAAATTTAAGCTAAAATGGGTATTTTTCCATTAGCCGGGCGTAAGCATAAAAATCGCCAAATAATGTAGAATTTCGCTAAATTTCTAATGCCAAATTCGCGTTTGGTTCACAGTTGGCGACATTTGCGCCCGGCTAACGGAAAAGTACAATAAAATGATAACTACAAAACGAAAACAGTTAGATGAATAAAATTTGATGCTTAAATTTCGCATTTAAAGTGGAGGTATATGTTAAATTTGGAATCAAATCCGTCAAAGAGTTGACCTATCGGCCTGTATTTTCACAGACATGTGTACGCGATAACGCAATAACTGAAATGTATGAAATTTGGGTAGTGATTTTGTGATTATAGTTGCAATTTTGTATTAAATTTTAGTTTGAATCGGGGAAAAAAAAAAAGGATTTCAAAATACTTATTTTCGGTGTTCTGCGCTTTTGTATTAACCGCATCCAACGATTAACTTATGTAACTCTCCGACTCTAACAGGCTCTATCGTAGCAACGCTAATGATATGCGGTTAATAATACATATGTTTTTATAGTGTATAGAAAGTTGCGAGGAGACTATTCTCATTGGTATATCATGATTTTTATTTCTAATAACAGCACGCAAGCGAAGGATTTTGTGATTAGCATGCGAAAGTAAAATTATATATTTATAATGACTGTATTTTTACGATAGCGGCTAAATCACAACATGACAGTCGAGTCCATTGAGAGATGAACTTTTTCGTAGGTAAAAGGTTCAGAGGAAGAACACGTTTCTCATTACGAGACTTCTTGTGTACAGCCGACCACCTCGTCACCACTGCACGAGGCAGTATCGATAGGATTTGTTATGGCCGACTTAATTATCCGACTCAAAATTAAAAGTTAATTTACAATATGCTCTATCAGTTAATTTTTATCTACATCAGCATACTTTAGTGAATATTTCCGAGATAATTTTAAAGTAAATAAAAAAAATGAATTAAAAATTAATCTGTAAATTAAATTTCATATTGCAAACAACTTGCTACAATTCAGTGACAATACATATCGCAGGTACCGTACCGTTAAATATTATTTACATATATTCTAACTGTGGATTAAAGTTCTTTTGAGGTAAAGAGCAATTTATGAAGGTTTTTCTATTTTTTTCCTTACCTTTGAAGAAATATTTTTGAATATAATTTTTTCACTTTATTTATTTTTGTTTGACTTGGACTGTTTGCAGTGTATTCACTCAATTGCTTTCTTTAAAAAAAAAAAAATTCATTTTAAAAACTGCCATTAAAATGTTATTTTTTAAAATCCCATATGGGTTTTCATGAAGAATAATATCATTGATTGATTTTTCAGTTTAAGGAATTACACAATACTTTCTCAATTTTAATTACATTTTTAGTATTAATTAACGATTAATAAAAGAGTCGACAATCCCCAAATATGACACCAAAACGGGCCAACCTTTTAAACCATTATATTTGACAGCCGATTCTAAAACCCTCCGCGCTTTTGCGCATGCGTTAAGTTGGGTATAATTCGTCAAAATAGGGGTGAGAGGAAAGATGAATGGAGAGGATGTTTACATCTATCTATCTATCTATACTTATAATAAAGCTCAATGTGTGTGTGTGTGTGTGTTGGCGCTCTACAGGCCAGACCATTCAACCTACAGCTACCAAATTTGGCACGTGTATACCTTGGAGGCCGGGAATGTGCAACTGGGGGTTATTTTTTTTCGAATTTTTAACTAGAATTTTATTTATTTAAAAAGTAAGCGAAATTTTGACGTGTTTCTGCTATAACTTCCGAAAATATTACTGCACAAAAAAGATTTTTACATGAAGTTAAAGATCAAAAATTTATCTTTTAAATAATACTAATGTTTTAATCTTAAAATTAAATTTCTATTTTTAATGAATTTTTAAATAAATATTTTAACTATGTTTTTCAATAATTTTTTTCGTAAAAAATAAAAATTAAGATTAAGCACATTTCGCATTCACGGGAAAAAATTAGCTTTTTTCTAAGTGTTGCCATCACATTGATTAAAGCCCCAATTAAAAATAAATTAAATCTTTTTCGAAATGAAATCTGCAAAAATATAATTTTCGACACGTGTCTGTAGGGAATGAAACAAATATGAAATATTATTTTTTTCAAAAAAATAAATTCAAGAAAAATTATTTATGATCTTTTACACTCTCTATACAGGGTGTTTATTTAGTCCCGGACCCATTTTGATGCTTAATGACTCATAAAATAATGAAGATATAAACAAACTTATGGCGTTTATTGATGGAATAACTCACATATTTTTCTTTTTAGGTTTGAATATTTTTACTTTTGTAAATATCGTCTTCGCGTGTTTTTAATTTCAGATAATTTCATTTTCCAGTCTAAATATCTGTACTTTTCTAAATATCGTCTCCTTATTAATTGCATTTTTCTCTCTTTTGTTTTTGGCAACTATTGAAATGTTATGTTTACTTTTGATGTGTTTGTTCTATGTAGTAATTTTGTATGTGATGTTTTATTCGAGCGGATATTAAGGAGAATGCATACACCACAAGAGAAAGAACAGATTTTATGGTGGTCATAGAGTTAATTTCCAATCAACTAAATCACTGACTTTTTAAAGTGAATTTCCAATCACTTAAACTGACTGATTTATGAAAATTTGAATATAACTATTCAATAAAAAAAGAATAATTTTAGATTTTCCATCGATCGCTTCAAAGAAAATACGCCAATCAGCGCGCTGGTTTCTCAAGATTAATTGGCCTAAGATTATGAAAATGTTGAGTTTTTCTAAATTTTTAACATTTAAAACTTCATAAATAAGTCTTAGTTGATCGTGGAAAATAGAAACATTCATTCATTTATTTAAAATTTGGTGTGTCCAGAATATTTCTCAGAATATGATACCTTACTGCATTAAATTTAGACTTCATAATTTTTGAAATATATTTATAGGCCGGAACAAAATATTATTATTGATTTCATTTCAATCCTTTTGAAAGCAAAACTAAAAACTGAATTTTATGCTGAATCTCAGAAATTTTTGTTAAATTATTGTTTGAGATATTACATAAATTATGAAAAATATTTTGTAGTTAACATTAGGCTTAAATACCGAGCGATTCTGTTTGCAAATCTCATATTCAATAATAATAATAATAAATAAATAAATTAAAACGTTTGGTTTATAAAAAATATCTTTATATAAATTGCAATTTCATCCTTTCCACTTTAAATTAAAGTTGAAGTTTTACCGGAAATGACAACAAATTAGCAATATATATATATATATATATTGTAAATTGAACGAAACGATCTCAACAACAGTATAAGTTTGGTATGACTACCTAAATTTGAAGATTAAAAATGTTTTGTTTGAGAATCTGTTAAGAGACCATTTACTTAAAATATTTAATTGAAAATTGTAGCGAGCGGTAATACTGGCGAACCGGCTGGTCGCCAAAGGCGGCTAGTATTTATATAAAGCTCAATGTGTGTGTGTATGTTTTGGCGCTCTACAGGCCAGACCGTTTGGCCTACAGCTACCAAATTTGGTACATGTATACCTTGGAGGTTGAGAATGTGCACCTGGGGTTCCTTTTTTTGAATTTTGAATTAGTTTTTAATTAATAGTTAAAATTCTAACTTTCCCGCCAAAAAATCTTTTCATTTTCCCCACCTCCAAATGAGTAAGGCTTCAGTTTTCCCCCCCCCCTTTTTTTTTTCTTTTTTTTTCCCAACAGTAATGAGGCTAGGCTTAACATTTTTCGGTCGATTATTTCAAACGATTCGGTTTATTTTCTTAATGTTTGATGCATTTAACATTAAACATTGTTAATTAATCGATCTTTCAGATTCATTCTGAAGTACTTTTGAATTAAAATAAAACGTAATAAAGGAATTAAAAATTTCTAATCTGCATAGCGTTACCCCAACTGGCGTAGAAAAATTCACGCATTTGCGTTACCATAACTGGCGTTGAAAATTCACGCATGCGCATTGTGTTCTGATTGTTGACAACGGATTCGGACGTTTTGAAGGCTTAACGTGTTTTCGACCGATTATTTTAAACGATTCTGTTTATTTTCTTAGATTTCGTGCATTTTAAACTAAACATTGTTAATTAATTGATCTGTTCATGATGAATCTGAGAAAATTTTGTAGAAAACTTCTTGAGATATTACATAAATTAAGAAAGATATTCTTTAGTGCCCATAAGGTTTAGTTTAAATAAGTGGCTCTGTTTTCAGTAGTCATATTTAAAAAAAAATGCTTCGTTTCAGTAAAATTTTTTTTTATATTAATTGCAATTTAACCATTTCCACTTTAATTTAAAGCATAAATTCTAGGGGAGCTAAAAGAAAATTAGAGAGATTACGTTATGGTTGAAGGCCTTTATAATATTATGAATGAATTATATGACTATCAAAATTTGTAGCCTTAAATTATTTTGATGAAGAAGCTATTAAAATAGGAGTTACATAAAATATTTAATTATTAAAATTTTAACGACCATTTAGATTGGTGAACCGGCTGTTCGCAAAAGGCGGCTAGTACTTATATAAAGCTCAGTGTGTGTGTGTGTGTATGTGTGTGTTGGCGCGCTACAGGCCAGATCGTTCCACCTACAGCTACCAAATTTGGCACATGCATACCTTGGAGGTTAGGAATGTGCACCTGGGGTCCCTTTTTTTGAATTTTTAATTAGAATTTTAATTATGAATTAAAAACTAACTTTCCCGCTAAAAAAATCATTTCATTTTCCCCACGAGCGTACTTCTGCCTTACGAGAAGAAAGAACCTGTTTGCGCTGTTTATACAAAATTTGTACTATCGCCAACGAATTGTCAATCTTTCCCCATTAATTAATAAGTATCACATTTTTTGTTGTTTATTCAAATATCTGTTCTCTTGTTTTCATTCAGTTATTTAAATCTATGTCGAGATGTTTTTTTTTATTTATTTTGCATGATCATTTGCATTCCTTTAAATGAAATAAAGAAAATTTAAATCTAATTTAATTAATAATTAGACAATTCTTATAAACTTATAAAAAATTCAAATAAAAAAATATAAATACTTTATTTATATGCAATCACAAAAGAAAAAAATATACACATGTATACAAAAGTATGCATTTTTCTAAAATTCTACTAAATTCGCTCAATGGCTAATATTTTAAATATAATTCAAAATGGCATTTAATTTAAATAAATCATTCTGCTGGAAAAGAAAACGCATAACAATGACAAAGAAAAATATTAGGCATTTATATGGGAGTTCATGGCCAAAAACTAATTGGTTAAAAAAATTTATTGATTATTTTGCTTTGATTCTTTCTTCTGTACTATACATTTTCTTTGTTTGTTAATATGGTTGTCTGTTTTAGCTTTGTATATCTTAGTAGTTCCTTTTGTGTATGAGAAACACTAGAAGCAACTGCAATCTGAAAACTTGTTTTTACAGCTTTGATTTTTCCCCCCATCTGGGAGAGGGTGCAACGTCTCCCATTCTAGTATTGTTGACTCTAATTCTTTTGAATGTTGAATCATTCGCCTTTTTCTAATATTTATGTCTTCAGTGTTTTGAAGAGTTGCAGCTATTCCATTTTTTTTCACAAACTTGCTTTTTTTTTATCTATATGTATAATTAAATTGAATTCAATGTTGTCTGTATTTTGTTGCGAATTACCATTTTTTTTTATCTAATTAATGACGGATATAATGGATGTGCTTCCAAATTGAACATTTTATAGAATAATCAATGCAGGTGCAAAACATAGAGTGTATGCACACACTGCATTGGTCACATTTTATTGGGCTGCACTTCGTAGCATTTATTTTTTCTACATTGTAAATAAAAATTAATTCTCTCACTGTTTTCATAATAATAAATGTATTTTCGTTTAACTGAATGAAACTATAATTGTCCTCCATTTCTGCACTGCTGGCATGCCTTTTGAATTTAAGTCATTCTATGAGTCAGCTTGTCTCTTTCTATTCATAGGACTTTTGAAACTCATATGAGTTTCTTAGCGACGCCCTTCGTAATAATTGAAATGGATTTATCTAATCTTTTCATTACAATTCCAACAATTTTATCATATTTTATCTGGAGGTGCCACATTTCTAATTTTATATTTCTATTTATTATTCCTAATTCTTTTGTATAACAGTTGGTCCACTTTTCTGGTCTTTTTTTGTAAGTTGTTTCAAAGTACTGCACAACAGAACTTTTTTCTTCTTTAAACTTTTAAATCAAAGCATTAAAAGTTGTTATATCCAATTCTGTTACTATATCATTCATTTCATTTTTAATATTTTCTCTATTACATTTACAAGTTTTCATTTTCGAATTTATATTGAGATTAATATTTCTATTGACATGCCAAATACATAGCAGATGAAAAAGTTTAACATCCAAAATGGATTCCCAAGCAATTAAAAATTGAATTTGTGTCATCGCTCATTAGAACTTTGGTTGTTAAATTTGGGACGTGTTTTTTAATGCTATGAAAAATAGGCAAAAGAATGTCGCTTGTAGTTCTTGAAGAAAATAATAGAGCTAGCTACTGGCACACGTTCAGGACTTTCATCTTGCACCATTGCCGTTTTTAAATCTAACTTATAGTGATTTGTTCCATGGGCCGAGTCAATCATAATGCATGCACTCCCATATATTTCGAGCAGTTTTTCTTGGCATCATTCATTAGTCCAAGTAAAAAAATCGTTTTGACGTACAGAAGGATAGTCTTCTAAGATCTCTCCAACTGGCTTATTTATAAGTACCGGATTTTCCCGCCATTTCTTAATTTTTTAACCAGGTATGTCGATGCATGTAGCATAATCTTGATGCAGAACAGTTTCCCCTTGAATTTTAAAGTTTCTGTTTATGTTGCAGAAATCTTTCCTGGTTGTTATACTAAAGCGGTTTTATTGGAGAAAAGTCACGCCTTGTTTCATCTAATATCATCATCATAGATATCCCAAGATGAAGACTTGCAACAAAATCTGACTTTTCTTTTGTCAAACGCAATCTCCCAGTCTCCATTTCATGTCCGACATGAACAAATTGGTACAATACCTTTATATCAGAAAAAATATGTACAGATTGTGTACATACTTTTATAATTGCAAGCCAAGTGTAATCAGATTTGTTAGATCCTGACGCTTTGAGTTGGCGAATTCTTACTTCCTTTGGCTTAATGTAACCACTGCGATGGCAGATATGATAAGACAATTTTTTTTACATCTTTTTTCTCGGAGGAGTTATGATGATTGGCTGTATTCCTCTATTCCTACTTTCCAGTTCAGAAAATCTTCAGCAAAGTAAAAAGTTAGTTACTCATTAATGTATAGAGTGGTTATAATTAAACTTCCTCTATAAACAGCATCCTACAACGCAAATGGATGAACGGATTGTAAAAAAATTTGGTGTATAGATTACACACGAAATGCGCTTATAAAATTTCGAAAAAAAAAAAAAGTTCTAAAATGTCCACCAGAGGGCGATTTTCCAAGAAAAACATTACAACGCAAATGGATGAACGGACTGTAACAAAATTTGGTGTATAGACTACACACGAAATGCGCTTATAGAATTTCGAGAAAAAAAAATAGTTCTAAAATGTTCACCAGAGGGCGTTTTTCTCAGAAAAATATTAAATTTAACACAATCAATGACCAAAACGGAATAGAGAAAAAATTCTAACAATTCAGAACAAGAATTATGAATAATAAAATGTATAACCGGGAAAAGCTGTGAGTTCTAGGGAAAAAAATGTCGAGATTTGCATGCTTGCGAAGAAGAGGAAGCTTTATGCAAAACAGGTTAGGATATGAAATATTTGCAGACTTTGTCATGTTTTATGTCGACGTTTCAGACTGTAATGATGAAGGGGTTTATAGTTGAACGTGCGTTATTGTTGAAGCTGTTTTACGAAAACAACGGGAATGCTTCTGCTGCAGTTCGTGAATTTCGTCGAGTGAAGAACCTATGGAGTGCACTATTGTCTACTAAAGATATTCGGGCTATAATTAGGAGATTTAAAGCAACGGGGACATTAGAGTTCAATCTGGAAGAAGAAACCTATTACATCGGTATTTGTTGATGCCTTCAAGGCAGCTGTTGACGCACAGGCATAGAGAACAGAGTTTGGGGGAAGTAGCGCACGTGCAATTTCTCGACAGACAAGCTATTCTTAGAGCATCGTCAGAAAAGTGCTCAGAAACATAATGCACTACTTCCCATACAAGATCCACCATTCCCAAGATCTGCTTGATAGGGACAAGCCACAACGTCTCTCATCCACAGTAAGTTTTCTCAACAGAAAGGCTGTTGATCTGTATTGGCCTTGGAATGTTCTGTAGAACGACGAGATTCAGTGGGACAGTCAGCACACCGAACTGGATTAAGGAAGATCAGCGGGTGCACACTGAAATTCCCCTACATTCTCCAAAGATGATTGTATGGTGTGGATTTACGGCGTCATTCATCCTTGGGCCATTTTTCTTTGGGGAAGTAATTGCACGTGGTCCTGTCGTATGTTCCGTTACGGGCTATCGGTACCATGACATGCTGCAGACGTTTGATGTGCCTCAACTACAGCAAAGGATAATCCTTAAATCGACCATTTTCATGCAGGATGGTGCGTTCCTATGTCCATGAGTCCGTGAAAGCGCTATTACTCCAACATTTCATAGAAGAACGTGTCATTAGTCGCTTCTTTGTAATCCACGGTCACCACGTCCACCGGATCTAAATCCGCGCGATATCTGGTTATGGGGCCACTTAAAAAGTCTGGTATATCGTGGAGGTGTTGCGACCTTGAATGACTTAAAGAACTCCATAACGCTTCATGTGTAGAGGATCACAACTGATTAGTTACGATGTACTGTTGAACACACTGTCCATCGACTTGAAATTTTGCAGGTGAATGAGGATGGTCACACCTTTCCCCATATCGTCCTAGACACGATTAACAACTGCTCCTCTTGTACAATTTCGTCCTAATCTGTTCTCGTTTCTGCAAACTAAATTGATTTTTCTAAAACAGCGTACTGTTATTTTTTCCTTACCTTTACTTAATGTGGTTCAATGACAAGGTGATCAGAAACTAGTCAATAAATGTTAACATTATTTCTGTATTCAGTTTTGGTTAATTATTATGTTAAATTTAATGTTTTTCCGAAAAAAGCGTCAGCTATGGTGTACATTTTGAAACTAAATTTTTTCCCCCGAAATTCCGTGAGCGCATCTCCTATATAGTCTATATACTAAATTTCGTTGCAATCCGTTTGCGTTGTTGGATGCTCTTTCTAGGTGATGTTTAATTTTATCCACCCTGCATTTGAGACTACAGAAATGTTGACTCTATATATGCTCTTGCAAATTAGCTATCATCCTAAATATCCCACGACACAATCCACAAATGACTTTGATGAGGACATTTTGCTCCGGATGGATCTTTCTACTGTGAACATTTAATTTTTTTCTTTCTTATAAAAGTTAAACCACATTTTTCACAACTAATAGCTGCAGGAAAGATTCCATTTCCTTCATTTACAAACTACATAATTTCACATTATAAGAAATATTAAATTTATTACATTCTGTTATTAAACGCTATTAACTAGCCTCATATTGTGAATTACGGCCTCGTTAGTCAGTAATTTACACTGCGAGACCATGTAGTCTCCTAATCAGAAACGTATTTCTTCCTCTGAACCTTTTACCTACGAAAAAGTTCGTCTGTCAATAGACTCGTCCGTTTCATACACAGCGTGTTGTGATTAAGCCACTAGTGATCACTATGATCATCAGCAAGGATAACTATTATGACTCGGAATTCTATTTCTGTTTTGATCATTTCTTTGCATTCTTCTTTCGGTTTTGTCATAATCACAACATAAGATAGAGTTCCAAGAGGCTATTTATGCATGGATGATAGAAATTGATCAGAGTATTTACAGATGAATTAGACTGAAATTGATCAAGTGAGATGAATACATCAATGAAATGAATATTTAACGTAAAAGTTTCTTTTCTTAAAATAAACATAACACAATTCTACTTAAATCAAAACTGTATTGCCAGATTCAAAGTTGGAATAAGATGCAACACAAACTCTAAAATGGAAACAAACAGGAAATATAAAATTTTTGTTAGTGGAAAAAATTATTGTGTGGATTTTTACAGTTTCAGAAATATCATCGACGTAAGGTTGAAAAGTGTGAGTCAGACTAATCTTTCTCACCATTGGACGATGCTCCTGATGTAATTCTTGGAAAAATACCTAATACTCGTACTTTAATATTAGAAAAATCAAATTGCGAGTGAATAATTTTGATTATTTACAGCTGTATGAGACTAGAAATAAAGTCATTGTTCCAAATTTCATCAAAGGCTTTGATAATGCCCATAAAAAGTATACATGTATTGAGTTGTTCGAAAAGTAATTTCGTTTTTTTTTGGTTTTGTTTTTTTTGAAATGAAAGACAGTTTTCGTATAATAAACAAATACTTTATTACATTATATGTTGGCCGTTCTGGTCCAACACCTTTTGCCATCTTTCTGGTAGTAGCACAATTCCACGTTCATAAAATTTTTGGTCTTTGCTGCCAAAAAACTGATCGAAGTGGTTTTTGACCTCCTCATTTGAGGTGAAGGTTTTACCGTCTAAAAAATTTAGCGAACCAGTTCTGGCACTGGCGTACTGTCAACACACCTACTCCATACACATCGGTCCATTTCTTTCTGGCTTGAACAGCATTTTTACCCTTTCTGTAGTAAAACAGTAAGATATGTCGAAAATGCTGCTTATCGCTCTCCATATTTAAAAGGGCACCAACCAAAAACTACTGCGTAGAATTAATTGGAATTTTTCACACACAAGCCTTGCTATATGAGCACTCAAAGCATATAAAAATTATACGGCTTAAATGTGAAGTTGGGTGCAAAAAAATACAATTAAATACTCTGTCGGGAAAAAACGAAATTACTTTCCGAACAACCCAATACTTTCTGATATTTAAAAGCCATTATGAATCAATGCTGTTATACATAGAAATTAGTGCTTCAGTCATTTTGATCAGTAGCATATTTAACTAAACTCCTATCTCTAAATAATTATTTTAAAATATGACGTAAAAGGCATACTATCCTTTTATTACGTTTGCATTTTCATTTTGTTTATTTTCTTCCAATTTTAAAGAAAATTTAAACATCAATTTAAAAAAAATAATTTTTTCTGAAGATTATTCGTAGTGCCTTTTTTAAAGGTAAATAGAATATTTACTCAATAGTTTTTATTCATATAGCATGAATAATTTTATTAGTTTAATGTTGTAATCAAATTTTCGTTATTTTTGTTTGTTTAGTACAAAGGATGTTTGCACATTTTTAGAAAGGTTTCGGGTATTTAATTAATGTTTAAAATGTTGAGATTGCTTTCTAATATATTCTATCTGATGGCCTTTTTATGAACTATAGATCTACATCCCGATTTTCATAATAAAAGAGCTTTTCAAAAAATTTTCAGAAGTGTTGATTTTCATTTCTTTTCTAAACTTTCCAAAGTCTATCAGTGATGGTGGGTTTGCGCTTTGAAAGAACTCTTTTTAGAGATAAAATACACTTAGGTGAATAAAATAGGACTTTGCAGAAATACGTTCTAAAGGTATACATGCAATACCTCAAAGTCTTCATTTTTAAAAAGAATGTATTGATACTTCTCGAAGTACGGCTTCTAGCTGAGGAAGTTTCACTCTTTAAAAATCTTTGGGTTAAAAAAATGAAATTTAATTTGGAAATATTGAATATAAAACTTTCTTTTTACATTGAAATGATTCTTAACATTTGCTTCCACTGTTCTTATTTTTAATTTCCCATTGCAGGAGAACTCTGCGATAATGATAAATTTCTAACTGAATCCTTCTTTGCTTTGACACCCACCGGTTTTGTACATATCTTACTCTTCGTTCGCCATAGTAAATATATCTATTTTTGGATGAAGTGAAGAATAGTGTGCCCCCGAGTTGGTAGCCAATATGGCAACCCTAATGCTGTTTTGTTTACTACTTTTTGAAATGATTGAGTTGTCATGAACTACAACTATATTATGAAAAATGTTAAATTAGAAAAATATCGATAAAAGATTTTAATTTTGCTCTTTATTATAATTAAAAGTTTATTAAATAAAGAAAGAAATCTTATAATTAAAAGTTATTTTCTTCTTTCTTTCTTTTTTTTAAATGTGAATACGAACAGAAAATATTTATTCTTTTGCAATTTTAAATTGTCAGCATGCGCTTTAAAAAATCGTCTGCATTCTTACTTTAAAAGTCAGCTACAATGGAATTCTTCGCAGTTCCCTTAATTCTTTCGGTGTCCTAACAATTGGTTTCCTTCATAATTTATTATGTCGGCAATTGTTCAAGAATGGATGTCGGGTAAATGGGATGGAAGACAGTATTTCGAGCCTGCAGAATGGATGAAGGGTGAGTGATATATATTTACGAGTTGATGAAGTTAGGAAAGAATGCTTGTAAATTAGATATATCCATGCTTCATCACACATGCATGTTTTAATGCATTTCCGTTTTTCTCCTGTTAAACAATTTTCAAGATTCTACAAACTGTTCTGCGTTGAACTATATATGCCTCAGCAAATATTGATGAGCATAGGGTTTTTAAAAATTTTTTTAACTTTTTAAAATTATAAATCTGTTTTATTATTTTATTTATTGCTGCTACGGTTTTTCTTATTGCTAGTAATTTCATTGTAAATAAAGGCAGGTTTCCGACTATGCAGGCTGTAGGTAAATTGTGGATGAGACCGTAGATAAATATTAATTGCTTAATTTTCTACTTTGTGAAATAAATTAATTTGTATATAAATATATATAATTAAAAATATTAAGATGATATTAACATTTTATCAAATATAATTGTCCAAATTTCGATATATTCCATTAAATTCGATTTGTTATTACAGTATTTGTAAATACCAAATTTTTACTTCAATTACATTTTGTAGAAACGTGGTTGTCGTGATGTCTTGAGTCATAATAAATAAAAATAAACCAGTTTTCACAAAATTTACGGAGTAAAAATTAGCCTAAATCCTTATCCTAAAGATTAATTTTAAATAAAGTTGAAATGTTAAACTAAATCGATCAATTTATTTTAAAAAAAGACCTCATACTACTGCTTATAGCCACAAAATGCCTAAATCCGCCACTAATTTAAGAAATAGGTGGAACAGTACTTACTTGTATCGAATATTCTTTGGAATCTTCTTTCCATTTTGAAATAACGAGTGATGGTTTTTCTCTTTCCAAATAATAATATTGCTTATTTCCATTTAAAAATTTTGATACTATGCACTTCACAATATTTTCGAATCATTGAATAGGATTATTTCTTTTTGCAAAGCGTAAAAACATATGTTTTAATCCACAACTTGTTTATATGCGACATTTTGAAAGAAGAATACATTTAAAAAGCGCAGACGATATTTCTCATTTCAAATAATAAGCTTTTACTAGAAATTTTTATACCAAAACATTTTGCTTCTTAAAAATTGTTTGAAATCGTTCTAAAAGTGTGTAAATACCTATAAAATTACAAATTTACTGCTTAATTCTTTGAATGCATCTTTTATGGTATTTTAAAATTTATTAGCTTTGTTTTAAATAGTTTATTGAAATCTGTTTCACCATTTTTGTCATATGATCAAGCATATACTATCATATCCTTACTCGCGATGATAGCAATACACTTGTGCCAAATTTAGTAGGTCTAGATGACAGGCAAGAATGAAACATAGATGTTTGTTACTTTTTAAGATGAATAAATGATATAACACTCCAGTCATAATTTATTCTTGCTTTGCTAATGATTATAATTAGGGATTAAAAAATTATATATTGGGCTTCAAAAACCTTCTGGTATCCTCTGGTTAAGTGGTCTGTTCTGGAGATTGCCAATAGATAAACATACTACTAATTTTAATTATTTTTTTTTAGTATTAGAGTTGAATGCTGTTTAATTCGACGAAATATCGAAATGTGTTTAAATTTGTCATATCCAGACTCACGATACAAAACTTATCATTCAAAATAAATAATTCTTTAAGAGGAATATAAAAAATAAAACTTTGTTGAGTTGAAATCTAATGTAGTCCCTTCATTTCACTAAAATGCCAACAATGCCACGCCACCAAATAAAAATGGTCAACCAGATAAACAACACTGTAAGATAGTTATTATCAGCCATCTTGCTTTTTGATTTTGGCGACTTGGCATTATCGGCTGGGTGAAGGCGCATTCTAAACTAGATTTCAATCAATCAATGATTGGTATGCGAATAATTCGTAACCTTTGAAGATATTATTTAATCACTTATTCTATTAAGGAAGTATTTCTTTCTCAGCAGATCTTACATTTGTCTTCGCCACTCTCCCTCCCCTTCTTAGGAAATCGTGCTCATGGCTCGAAAACGCAAGCATTCTTCGATCGTGGTATCGATATTTAAAGGAAAAATGAAAAATCGTCGGAACTGTAATCGTCGTTTTGAACCTCTGAAAAATGCCAAAAAGAAAATTTCATCTCTTATATTACAAGATGTAAGAACCAGCGAAGACGGTCAGACTCTTAGCACAAATATTCCTACCGAATATAAATGCCCTATTTGTTTGGACTCATCTGGCTGGAAGAAAATGAAAAATCTTCCATGCTCCCATGCATTTCATCAATCCTGTGTCAACACTTGGTTGAAGAAGAGCAAACGATGTCCTTTATGTCGCAAAGTGAATACGTTTCCTAAAACTGTCCAAGTTCCTGCAAATAATATACAAGAATCCAACGATCAATCCCTAAATATCAAAGAAGAAGATAGCATACTCACTGCAGCTGCTCCGCTTTTCCAGTGGCTTCTTTCTTGGGTGCCTTTATAATGGCGATGATATCATTTTCTATGGTTCATGAGTCATTGTGAACTGTGATTTTGGATTGGCCCTAAATCATTCACTCCATTTTGCATGTTTAAGACCGACAATTTCATCAATTATGTGTCAACACTTGGTTGAAGAAGAGCAAATAAATCTTTTTTCAATTTAAGTCAATGCATTAATGAAAAAGAGAAAAATTCTTCTGGTTTCCGTTGTAAATGAATTAGTTTTCTGATTTGCTTGTGAATAAATAATCCGAAATTTTGTTGTTGTTCATTAAAATTGAAAATTCGGAAGCTGGGATTTTAAGATACATTTTTAAAAAGTTATAATTATTTCTTAAAAATTAACCAGGCTGCACATTCACTGCTTTGAAACTGCATGGCTTTACCTGTTGTAATAGCGATCTCAGGTAGACACAACATTCTGAAAGGAAATAAATTAATCCATTTGATGATTCTCATGCTCTGCCAAATGGCCAATGACATTTGGCAAACACCTTCATCGTTTCATTTCAGTTAGATTCCTTATAGGAAGATTATTTATTGCAATGGTTCTCATGAGACGATTTCGAGAAAACTTCTGCAGATCTTCATCAATCATGTCCTCAGAATGCAAAATCCCCCTTGTTTATAATATATATATACAAGCGTTTAACGCTTTGCCTTACTTTATTGACAAGATAACTAGAGTAATTTTGATTTTAAACATCTTGGGATATATTGAAAACAAAATAAAAATCTTGGATGAGTTCCTAGATGGGTCATTTAGCTCAAAGAGGTTGGGAATGATATGAGGTTGAAATTTCTATTGTCTGATAGCTTCTCAAAGATTGAAGATAGAAAAATAAACCTAATTAGACGAATTAGTCTCATCTAGACTAACAAACTTTCCGATAGATACAATTGCTTAGAAATTAGGAGCTAAAAATTGATTTTCAATCCTAGGTTCGATTATTTTTAATGTCAGTAATTTATTTTGAAAGAAAACTTCTACCTTTATTTCATATTTGAAATTGTTTACATACACATGGTTTATAGTTATAAAAATGTAGAAGTTGAAGCATTTATTGGCAACATTATGTAAAAATGATCATATTTAAAAATTTCAGGAGCTGCTCGTGTTTTTATAACCAATGGAAATGGTCTCCCCAACTTTCTTGCATACTCCCTAATAAAGGTGTTATTCCTAAGAATGTCTTGCATTGGCATACAATAGTTACAAAATATTAATATTTGGTGGGGATTTACAATTTTTACCAAATCTATTCCTTATTGAATTTACCGAAGATCTATTCATAATGCGCTCCAACATTTTTAGAAACATGCTATTATTAACAGTGCTTGAAAAGCACATATCTTTATCAGATATTTCTTTTGTGAAATGCAAGTCTTGTCTGCATTCACTATATCAATTGCAAAACAAGATGCATGATTAGAAAAATTAAACAGTCATAAACAATTTACTAAAGAATTTACTGAGAAAGTGAGGCAACGTCAAGCGAGAAATTTTCTTTCAAAACCTTAAAAAAAATAGCCGTTGTCTTACTAACTTATGTATATTAAATATATAAAAAGCTAAAAGTAGGTCATCACTGATACATTAGAATAAATAGTTTATTACATGCTGCAACATATGTAAAAGCAAAGGAAAATGTCTTACCAACACAGTATTGCATATTTCCTAATAAAAATGTTTCACTTTACCTCCAACATAAAAAGTAGGAGCCTTAAACAAGCTATGAAAGCCATGGGTATTTATATTTTTATTTTCAGGGTTTCACACATGAGAATTTTGTGCTTTGCAGCATAGTTTAAAAAAAAATCACAAAAACAAGTCTTCATCTTGGAAGCATTTTGGTTGGTAGATGAATTCAAATGTGACAGAGCTACAATTTTAGTATTAAGATAACACATTTCATCTGTCCCAGTTGATATTTCTTGAGTTATTGCATTATGCAGGCATATGTGCAGACCCACAGATAGTCCAATCTTTGACGGATTTGGTTTAAAATTTGATGTGGGCTTTATTTTAAATGCTAAAACTAAATGGCAAATTTTCCCGAGTAGCTCTTCGTATTTTGAAGTTATTGTGTTCACTTACAGACAGACTTTCTGTGAATAGATTTCCTGTAAAATTTGATAGAAATCAACAATTTGTTGTTAAGACAACATACTAAATTTGATCTTCTAATTCACAGCATTTTTGAGTTATCATTTTCAAAGATAGGCATAATTCTAAAAATGTGCTTTTCAGAGATAAAAATCCTTTCTACTTGTAAACTTCGTAAATGAGATAGTGAAAAAAGTTTTATTTCCATTAATAAAGTTCTGGTTATCTTTTAGTAAGAGTAACAATGATCTACAGATAAATTTAAAGCATCAAATATTTTGTTTTACTTTTATTTATGGAAGCCTTCAACCATTCAGTTTATTCACCTTTGAAGTTCATAGGGAATTAAATACACCTTTTCTAAGATATTGTTAAAAAGTTCTTAATTACAAACCTGCACACAAAACCTGCTTGTAGTAAAACTATTTGAATAATCATTAATGATGATTTAGTAAAAGATGTTGAAAAATAACTAATAAGTGCTTGATAAACAAGTAATCGAATGATTTTATATGAATACATAAACCTACCAGTAAAAAAAAAAAAAAAAAAAAAAAAATCACCAATTTAAAAGAAAGAAAAGGAGATAAACGATGTCAAGTAAATAAAAGGGCTACATTTTCCCATACTTAAGATAAAATCTTTTCCCTCACCTCTAGATTTATTGAGTCCGGTTGAGCAAAGATACTGGAAAGTAAAAAACCAGCATGTAATTGGGAGATCTTGCATAATGAAATGTTTTTCAACAGAATGAAAAAATTAGCATTCTGTACAATAAATAAACATTTTCGTGGCGTTTATATAAAGACCATTAAAATATGCAGTTTTTTTTACTGCATATTTTATATATATATATCATAAAGACTTTTAATGTTTCTATCCATTCTGTTTATTTTTCAAGGACCTAATAGAAACCGAAAAAGTACTTTTCTAAGGCTCCGAGTAAAACAAAATAAAATTCAAGGAGATTTCAAGAACTGAAGGGAATATTTATGTAATAATGTTATGAAGTGATGAAATTAAAATTGAATAAAGTATTAGAAAAGGCAAAATAAAAGATTTTATTTTTCCATTATCACACATTTCAGGCATTTTCAGCCAAGATAAATAACTACAATAACAAAGCTTTTAAAATTGGAATAATGTAAAGCACACAAATAATAGTTTTATAAGTTACAAAAACATAAGAATGGAAGCAAGACTGTATAACATTTCCTATGTTATTCTCTGACAATACACTATGATACAAAGATATACATATCACAAACTCCAAGGCTTCAGTTTTTTTTCTCCCTTAAAATTTAAAATAGGACACATAAAAATTTATTAAAAATTCACAAATGTCTTTTTTTAACAAAAAATAAATGCACAAAACCACAACAGAATACTTTTCAATAAGGAGAAACAAAACTGATTTAAAATAAGAACTATTTTTATTCAAAATATTTCCTATAATGCAAGCTTTAAAAGGTGCCCAAAAAAAGAAGTTAATAATTTTTCTTTAACTACATCCATCAGATGCAAATAGATATATATGCAATTAATTTTATCTTTTTACACAATACCTTTTAAATACAAAGTTATTGAAAAGAGGAATTTCATAACAATAACTAAATAATAACAAAGTTTTACATTTCTGTAGAAAAAAATATATTGATAGAAGATCAAACTGACAAACAAAACGGAAACAATACATGATTTAGAGGTACAATCAAATTTATGAAACAAATTACATACACAACATCAACATAAATTTCCAAACACAAATTTCATGTTACTTAAAATACAGCTATTGCACAAACAAGGGTAATTACTACATTTTATAATTCAACAGCATGTTTATTTATAAAAAAACCAATCATACTTCTGAGGTAATACAATACTGAGCATTTTAAAAAATAAATTAAGTGATATAGCTCACACGTCCAGAATAATCAATGCTAAATTCATGAAAATATTGTTAAAAAAATGCAGATGAATAAAAAAAATGAATATAATTTTTTTACATACTTAAACAATACTTAAGCACCTATGTAAAAAAAAAAAAAAATTAAGTAGTAGCAATACAGAGAAAATTTTCTAATTTCTTTTAAAGATTTCACTGAATAATGAGAACTAATTCTAAATTAATCATAATAACATTCATTAATGTGTAACATTCCATCTTAAAAACATTATGATGGATGTGTTGCATGAAAAGATTCTTTTGAATTTATAAAAAAATGTCAAATTAAAAAACTTAACACATTTTTTGTTTATTGCTTTTAAAAAGAAACGCTGTCTTTATAGAGATAAAAATCAACAGCATAGAAAACTTTTTATAATTGTTGATTTACAAGGCTCGATTTAGGCAGCTATTCTTACAAAAATTTAATATTTTATAAATTATGCTTATGTATAAATATTTAATTAATGAAATATACAAAAACTGGCATGCAAATATTAGAAAGTGTATTTGGGATAACAAACTTTTGCCTTTTTTTGCGACCTTAAATTTTCTGACGGAAATGATCGGTAGATAAAATGTGTTCAGACCACACTAGTCTACGGCATAGTGGTCATCTCTAACATTTATTTCTGTTAAAAATATATCTGACATGTACAGAGATTAATCTTCAGTTTTATATGAAAAGCTATAAAATGCATCGTCTACCAATTAGTAGGAATGAACTTGCATCTGCATCCGTTTTCAATATGTGAAATGAATGCTGTAAGAGAAGAGCCCACATTGAAAGTTAGTTAAGCGATATTTCACTTAAAAAATTAAATAAAAATAAGACAAGAGTTTCTATTTGTCATGATTTGTTTTTGTTATGCTATAAAGCATGCAAAGAAACTCATCACAAAATTAAAATATGCGTGGATTCTTAAAAGTTTTTCAGCTCTTCTCTCCTGCTGATATTGGAGATTTTATACCTTTTGTAAATACATCTGAAGTAATAATTGTCTTTTCTTTCTCTTCTTCTCTGCAAGATAGAAATAAAAAAAAAAGATGAATGAAGTTAATGACAGCATTTTAAACACAGATAAATGTTTTTTTTTTTTTTT
>JAPMOR010048755.1:0-25391 GCA_026543865.1 Argiope aurantia | reverse complement strand
TTAAGTATGAATAAGAACAAACATTTAATCACCAAATGTTACGCTTCTTTTAGCTCGTATTGACTCATGCAACTGAATGCATAACAGCCTGCTAAATCAGTATGAAATAACATCTTTAAAATAATCATATTTTATATTCTTAATTATTTATACTACACGATAAATGTAAAGTAAATTGTCTCTTTCTAAAAATTAAATATCAATGAATTATCTTTGTTTTCTGAACCATATTTTTATGCATACACGCGTAGAATAGACATTATAAAATGCAGTTTTCATAAGTATGCATATGCTGATAAAATAAAAATTAATTTCCCAAGTATTAAGACTAAACTGTAAATTTGTGTATTAAAAACAGTGAATTAGTATAATAAAAATCCAACATAAAATACAACATTCTCTACAGTAAAGATTGGATGAAAGAAGAGGACGGATGCCTTCCAAGTATCCGAACATTACTGAAACGAATTTAAGTCATGGTAAAAAAAATTTCTAAGTATTAGGGTTAATGTTTCACCCTAAACTCAGTAACTCTCTCAAGTTCCAGTTTCTTAACTTTCATTTTTTAACTTCTAATGGCATGTCTCACACTGTATTAATCTTAAAAGAAAAATTAGATTTCTAATAGCAATCTATGCCATCATCTTGTTAGTTATATCAATATTATTTCAGAATAGAAATATAAGTAATATGTGTCACACCAATATCATTGGCATGCCACTATAAAAAGAGACCAAGAATATTGCACCATGCAAAAAAAAATTCAATGAGAGGAAAAAAATAGACAAAAAGGAGAAATGTATTAGACAAACTCTGGTGCATCCATCCTCTTTATTTCTGCTTTTAAGGAGAAAAGAATTACTAGAATAAAACTTTAAGACAAGTCATTAAACTGTTGATATTCAAGAGATCTTTCAAGAACAAATTTGAACTCAGATTAGAAAAGTCTGGCCCTAAAATAAGAATTCAAAGAGAAGCGGAAAGAGAGCAATTGCTAGTGAAAGTATGCATTTCCAGTTGAGAAATTTGCTTTTTTCTCTTTTAAAATTTTGATAAAAGTTTCATCTAGAAATAAAAAAGGAAAAATGTTTCCCCTATTTCTATAATAGCGATAAAAATGGTTCATAAAATTGTTGAAATATAACAGAAGAAATATTAAATGAAAATAAATGATCAAGACTGGAAATGATGAAAAGAATGAAAGACCATGAAATATTGCTGCGATTATTAAAAGCATGTCATGTTTAACAATATAGGTTCGCTTACTCTTTGTATAAGACAGTTTGATTTTAAGAAAATATTTAAACTGAAAAGTTAAAAAAAAATTGAAAAATGTGTTTCCTGCCATCTTATAACGTGTTAAAAGAAAAGGAAAACCGTCCTTTATAAGTATATATATGTGTGAAGAAATGTTTTATTGCACTAAACCTGTTCTAAAAAAATATTCTCCATCATACTATAGAAAAAAATAGAAATTCAGTAATTATTTGTGTATTTTATTACACATGCAAATTCAAAATTATTTCGATTTTTAATTCATTTTTAAGCAAATTAAAATATAAAATTTTATTTATATATTAAAATTTTTGAAATACTTTTCAAACTATTTTTAAAGTACCTTTTGAGTTATTTTTTTTCTAAAATTCAACGAATAACACTTTTCTATTCATTTTACTAAAAGGTGGATATTAAAATGAATCCTACAGGACAATATTGTTATAAACAAAAATGAATTGATTAAAAATGATTACATGTAATGAGTTGAAAATTTAAAATATGAAGCATTTTTAAGTTATTTTTTCAATTATTAAGTTTAAAAACAAATATTAGTTTCAATTGGGAAATGTTTAAAAGAATTATAAAAAATAAATAAAAACATATAATTCTAATTTAACTCCAACTATCAATTTATGTTTATCCATACCTCCCACAATTTTATAACTTGTAAATCAAATTATGAACTGGGTGAATACAAAAGCCCTTAAAATTTAAAGTGGTGTATCATATAGCCAAGTATGTTGCGTGTACCTACAAAAAGTGACTAAGCTGAATTACTGATGCACATTATAATGGTCCTAGTGGTAAAATAAGGAAGTTACAAAAATAACTAAAATTGAAAGAGTTCGCCCAAAAGTTTAATTTGATTAATGTTCGCTATACCATAATAAAAAAATCAATATGTTATCTGTAAAAATGGCACAGATATTTGCGATTACAATTATGAATTTTCTTTGAACCTAAAAAAGAGCTCGTTTAAAATTGAAACATGGATTCTCCGGTGCCCACCCCCCCGCGAGTGAGTGTTTATGATTTTTTCAAAAAATATTCTTATTTACTTTCTTTCCTACAATAAATTTCACTTCATCTTTGGTTAGCTCTAATTGTATGATAATACCGGATAATACATTTTTCAGATTCAGGATGAACTCTTTTTCCAAGTAATGGAGAGTTTAAAATTTTAAACTCAAAGATCTCGGCTAATTTTATAGATAGCACCATGAAACGTTTTTTTTTAATTTTTTTTTATTATTTACGTATAATGCATTGCACATTTTCATATTTGATCTGGCCGCTCTCTTTCAGTATTTCTAACTTCCTTATTTCCCCTGTGAAACGATATAGCTTGCCTGAATAAATTCGGTATTGTCTCTTCACTATTCTCTGGTATACATCATTTTCAATTTTAAGGGCATAAAAGGACATTACCAATCTCCTAATAAATAAATAGCTAACGTTAAGAATGGTCCGTGGAAAAAATATTACTCATGAACCAAGCATAAACTATCCGCGTTTTTTGTCCTTCATCCATTTGTCCAATCCATTGGATCCATTAGTCCAATCCATTGGATCCATGCACCATCACCGATTTCCATCGATCGATGTTTTTGCTGTGCAACTAATAGCCCATTAGATAATTAGATTATTAATTAAATGGTTGCAACTTTCATGTTATTTTTTTAATTTCTTATCAAATTTTATAACTATATTTTAGGACATCGTTTCATTTATTTGAATTAAACTTTTGTTGGTATACAGAGAAATATCATATTGTTGGAACTTATGACAGTAAACATGATCATATTTCTCAAATGTTATTTTGTTCTTTCTCCTTAGATATGCATTATCTTTGCTTTAAACCTTTAATTTTTAAATGGATTATACTTTCTATTTTTAATACTGAGTATGCATTATCATGGCCGAAACCAGCTCTTCACAATTCTAAAAAGCAAAATAAAACTCAGGAACTGTGTCAGAAAACGTTAATAATTTGTATAGTTTTAAGAATACACATTCGCAAAGGTTCTTTCTTTAATATGATGATGTTTATAAGATTAGATGTGCATGCAGTATTAATTTGATAAAAATGTTTTCTTGGCTATAGATTTTAAACATTTTTTTAATGGATAATGCTTTTATTTTTTTAATACGGTTTCTGTATAATCATAGCTAAAGGCAATTCTTCAAGTATATAATTCTGAAACGCAAATAAAGTCATGCTATCGTGAAAACAAAACCGTTCTATTTATGAAAAGAAGAACAAATTTTGCAACGAAAGAAGGATAGGCGATACGATTTAGACAACTTGATATCAATACATTAACCATTCCCAGTGAATTAGTTTCTATTTTTAGAAACAAGTTTCTTTAATTAGAACATCAGTTTCTCTAAATTAACCAATTAGATTATATTCTGCTTCATATAATTACGATTAATACTGAAAGGAAATAAACTTGTTTCATTTTTCTTTGAGACATTTGTTATCTTCTTCTGCATAGCTATTGCACTAAAGCAGTAAAACGGCACTTTAAGTGCTGGCATTTCATTTTAATTACTTTAGAAATAATAATAAATAACTGAATTTCTTATTAAGTCCAATATTAAAATGTCAACATATAACCTGAAAATGCTGCAGGTATTTTTATATATTTTGGCTGCTTACTTTACTCACTTATTAATATATCACCACCTATCAAAATGAAAAGAAATCCGCTAAACTCTGTCTGATATTACATTTTTATTCTTATTCATGTTAAACTATTCCATATTTATCTGAATTTTGTTGGATTATTTTCAATATTGCATTTACAAAAGTTATTTGATATATCATGAAAACTACTACTACAATCATACTATTAGTATCATTTAAAATAAATTAATTGTAGATGTCACTTATAAATATTTTTAAAAAAATTAAGAAGTTTATAAATATCTGGAAACGATCAAGAGTTTATTTCCTTTTATTGTATGAAAAAAATGTTCCAATTAGATAAAAATCTTCATTCTGCTGTTTTTCTAATTAACAAACGTTATTAAGCAAAGAATATGCATTAAATTTTGTTTGTTCTATAAACTATCAGCTATAAACTATCTGATACAAACGCATCTAAAATGTTGCAATTTTTTTTGGATGAATATTTTTGAAAGATAACTGTATCCAATTGTTATAAAAAATTTAAATACGGTTAGGTAATCTAAAGTAGATGATCGGCGATTTAGTAGATCATCGCTTAGATTAATGGTCGCAATATTCATAAAGTCAGAAATTCGCATTTGGTGATAGTCATATGGCAATAATGACATCATTGAAAAAGTTCCTATAATATTTTGTTCTAGGATAATTATTTTAAAAGAACATTTAGAGCCCAGCATCTTAAGTTTTTGTTCCGAGAACTTATCTCCAAAAACCATTATGTACTCAAGTGTCCTGCGAAAAGTTTTCTCAGAGTGATTACTTTCCAAAATTAATTATTATCGGAAATAAAAAATGAAATATAATCTTGGTGAAGACACAGCGCAATGACTAAAAGGTGAAAGGAGAAACAAGATCCAAATGATCGAGTCAAATTTCCTGAAAAAATCAAGATAATAATGACTATTTTCTAAGATTGTTATGTTGTGCATTATTAATTTCTACCAATAGGCCAGAATGTCAATAAATATTATTAATAATAATATATATTGAGTTTTTTTATGCCGTTTGCGTGAAGCAATTAGTCGCAAACAGAACTGAAAGGTGGCGAAAAAAAACTCATATGTTCACACAGTGTAATAATTACTCTCGAATCTTTCAACAATCATTGAACAGGTACAGCTCCACAACCTCCGTATGCACCTAATATGGCACCATGTGACGTTTTCTTAATACCTCGATTAAAATTCCCTCCTCCTAGATTAAATCGTATTTTTGAGTCCATGAATTCCATTAAACAAAATCGTAACGAATTCTTAAAGGATTTCGTAAAAAGGATCTTTAGAAGATGGAAGGATCCAAATAGTGTAAGGAGAGCAGATGCAATAACATTTGGCCAATAAATTGATACATTTTGTTCCATGTTGAATTTCCTGGAAATTTTTTACCTCCATAGTGTGAATGAGTTAAATGTAGAATTTTTTAAAGCTATAAAATATAAGAAAACGAAATTTTTTTTTCTTTTTTATACATTGATAACGATTATTTTAAAAATTATGTTGTATTGTTTTATTTGTTGACTTATCCGACATTGTTTGGGATTAAAATAATTTTATATATAACATTTTTGACGCAAATATGTATAAAATATTATCTATAATTATAATAAAGCTCAATGTGTGTGTGTGTGTGTGTTGGCGCTCTACAGACCAGACCATTCAACCTACAGCTACCAAATTTGGCACGTGTATACCTTGGAGGCTGGGAATGTGCACCTGGGGGTTATTTTTTCGAATTTTTAACTAGAATTTTATTTATTTAAAAATTAAGCGAAATTTTGACGTGCTTCTGCTATAACTGCCGAAAATATTACCGCAGTTATATTTTCGGCAGTTATAGCAGAAAAGATTTTTACATGCAGTTAAAGATAAAAAATTTATCTTTTAAATGATACTACTGTTTTAATCTTAAAATTAAATTTCTATTTTTAATGAATTTTTAAATAAATATTTTAACTATGTTTTTCAATAATTTTTTTCGTCAAAAATAAAAATGAGGATTAAGCACGTTTCGCATTCATGAGAAAAAAATAGCTTTTTTTAAAGTGTTGCCATCACATTGATTAAAGCTCTAACTGAAAATAAATTAAATCTTTTTGGAAATGAAATCTGCAAAAATACCATTTTCGGCAAGTGTCTGTAGGAAATGAAACAAATATGATTTATTTTTTCTAAAAAATAAATTCAAGAAAAATTATTTTATGATCTTTTACACTCCCTATACAGGGTGTTTATTCAGTCCTGGATCCATTTTGATATTTAATGACTCATAAAATAATGAAGATGTAAACAAACTTATGGCATTTATTGATGGAATAACTCATATATTTTCCTTTTCAGGTTTGAATATTTTTACTTTTGTAAATATCGTCTGCGCGTGTTTTTAATTTCAGATAATTTCATTTTCCAGTCTAAATATCTGTACTTTTCTAAATATCGTCTGCTTATTAATTGCATTTTTCTCTCTTTTGTTTTTGGCAACTATTGAAATGTTATGTTTACTTTTGATGTGTTTGATCTATGTAGTACTTTTGTATGTGATGTTTTATTCGATCGGATGGAGAATGCATACACCACAAGAGAAAGCACAGATTTTATGGTGGTCATAGAGTTAATTTCCAATCAACTAAATCACTGACTTTTAATTTCAAATCACTTAAACTGACTGATTTATGAAGATTTGAATATCACTATTCAATAAAAAAAAGGATAATTTTAGATTTTTCATCGAACGTTTCAAAGAAAATACGCCAATAAGCGCGCAGGTTTCTCAAGATTAATTGGTCTAAGATTATGAAAATGGTGAGTTTTTCTAAATTTTTAACATTTAAAACTTCATAAATAAGTCTTAGTTGATCGTGGAAAATAGAAACATTCATTCATTTATTTAAAATTTGGTGTGTCCAGAATATTTATCAGAATATACCTTACTGCATTAAATTTAGACTTCATAATTTTTGAAATATATTTATAAGCAGGAACAAAATATTATTATTGATTTCATTTCAATCCTTTTGAAAGCAAAACTAAAAACTGAATTTTATACTGAATCTCAGAAATTTTTGTTGAATTATTGTTTGAGATATTACATAAACTATGAAAAATATTTTGTAGTTAACATAAAACTTAAATACCGAGCGATTCTGTTTGCAATACTCATATTCAATAATAATAATAATTAATAAATAACAATAAAGATGATAAATAAAATAAAACGCTTGGTTTTATTAAAAAATATCTTAATATTAATTGCAATTTCGTCATTTACATTTTTAATTAAAGTTGAAGTTTTACCGGAAATTGCAACAAATTAGCAAAATATATATAGTAAATTGAACGAAACGATCTAAACAATATAAGTTTGGTATGACTATCAAAATTTGAAGATTAAAAATGTTTTGTTTGAGAATCCTTTAAGAGACCAGTTACTTAAAATATTTAATTCAAAATTGTAGCGAGCGGTAATACTGGCGAACCGGCTGGTCGCCAAAGGCGGCTAGTATTTTATAAAGATACTTTTGTTATCTAAAATAAGTATCGTCTGATTTATATTCATAAATGTAATGCCAATGGAATCAAACATTTTTTTAAAAGGCCAATACCTAATTTCCTTCATAAGTTGCTAATATATATATATTAATACTTTAATTCTTGCTCAAAAAAGATGATGAGAGATTGTCTTTATTTCAGCGACTAATCGAAACTTAATTTTAAGCATGTTTAAATTATTATTTTGTAACCAATCGCGTTATTGCTAAAAGATTTATTGAAATAAAAGCGAAATATAAAAATAAATAGTAATACGATAGTTCAAAATGAAAATTGTCATAATTTTTGTTAATTCATAACTAACTAAATTTTTAATTAAATTTTTCTCTAATTTATTATAATATAATTGTTAAGAATTTGGATGAATTCGGGCCATTTATTTAGGAGGGAATAGGGAGCATACATACATACATTTATACATGTATAGTCGCAATTTTGTTGTATTTATTTATGGAAGTCAGTTTTTATTTACGTAAAGATTAAGCATTTCGTAGATAGTAGATTCGTAGATTCATTCATTTTAAGCATATTCCTAAATCACGTTGTTATTTACAGAAGTTTATTCGCCAAATATTTCGTCAAAGCTTTATTTGGATTTTCATCACACTTTTGACTGTTTTACATTTAAAACTACAGAAATTTAATTAGAGGCATTTTAATCGTCGATATAAAGAATTTCCACTCGAATCTTTAGCCACTAATTTTATTTCCAAACAATGGAAGAAAATTGTATAAATCCATTTAGAAGAATGCTTTAGATGAGGCAAAGAATAATAATTTCTGTCTATAGTAAAACTTTGCATTTTAGTCATTTATTATAAAATATTCATAATTCATTAACATTTTGAAAAATGCTACGTTCTTCTGCGACTGAAACTGACGGAATTATAAAGTTCTGAATATTAATATTTTAAACAGTTATAATGGCATATCTTCGTTGAAAATGAACCAGATTTAGCAAAGCTGTAATGCTTTATAACCATTTCTTTGAATGACCTATGACCTATGACCTATAACCATACATTTGAAAATATTTTGATAGTAATTTTAAAAATAGATTATCATAAATATCAAGTTAAACATAATATTTATTTTATATTATAATGGAAACTTAAGTGATAATTTTCAGAAAATAGTTACAATATTGAAACAAAAAAAATGTTAAATTTACGTATGTTAATATAACATATAGAGAGTATAATTCCCTTATTATTAAACGATATTTATATGAAACTTTATAAAATGTGAATGTAAAATTCTGCTAATTTATAACTAAAAAATTCATAATAAAAATTGGATTTAGCTAAAAGTGTATGATGTAAAGCTGGGGTTAAACATGAGTACATGAAGTGAAAAACAGTTCTATATATTAAATATTTATCTTTCTAAAGCTTAAATATTTCAATTAAAACTATACAACAAAGTACTAAAACTACATTGTTTAAATAAATAATATATAATGAATACATAATTTTTATTTGTAAATGACAGGAAAAGCAGTTTTAATTTGTAATGTAATAATAAATTTAATTACAAATATTTAAAAATAAGTTATCTGCTGTAATAAATAATAAAATAAACAAAATCTTTTATTGCAAAAATTCCAGATAAAGCTTCGAAATAAGCATTGACTTTTCATCGATCCTATTTAAAATAAATAATATTTATTATTTTTTAAAATAGAAATTGTCGGCACTTAAAGCACTTGCGTTGAGTATAAGTTACTACATATTTAGCTATGAAGAATTAATTAGAAATATAAACATTTGTTAAAAGTTTTATTTCCAATTCTTGTTCATTAAACATGAATAAACATGTTTAATTATAATTAACAAAGTTGAATAGGACTTTCTTAAATGCTTAAAAATTCAATTAATTTTAGATTTAGAAATCCTATTTGCGCCATATGGAAAAGAATAAATAAATATCAAATTAAATTAAATTTGAAAGGAAATCAGAAAAACGCAATTTTTCGAATATTTGTAAAATTATGTCAGAAAGCGATACATAGTTTAAAGAAGGCACATTTGCTAATTTTATTTCTTTACTCTGATGGTATTTATAGGTTTTCGCGCTATATGTAAATGGCGACATTCGTAATGATATGCGCATCATGCAAAAATATTTCAATATGTTCACTAAGAAAAAAAATCCCTTCAAAATGTAATTAGATTTTTAATTAAGAATTAATGAAAATACCTTAATAACTTCCAGCATATTATCGAGTAAAAACAACTGTACGACATTTTATATTAAGAAAACTAGAATTTACTGACCCAAATTTAATTCAAAATTTTATTAAAAGATTAGCAATGAAGTCTAGTAAGGGGCATTTGGATTCTTTGCTTCGATTTAAAATTAATTTTTAAAATTTTACATAAAATGTTGTGAATATTTGCATTTTAATGCTTTTCAAGCATTGAATTTTTCTTAAGACAGAAACTCAGAGTGTACTCAAGAAGAATTAACGAATTTGGAATTTAATTAGCCTTTTTATATTCTTGTACGACTTTCACTACACCAAGAACAGAATTTGCATGTTTGAATATTAATATATTTCATTATAAGAGATATTTATAAATATATTTTAAAATTTATTTTATTATTAACGCATGATTATTTTCTTTTAGTCATAATTTTGAAAATGTTTTACTTGCAAATTATTTCTGGCATAAATATCTAAAAGAAAGACTATAATAAAAAATTGTTTTTGCAGATGATTTTTTTTTTTTTTTTTTTTTTACATAAGGTAACTTTAAAAGTCACTATTTAAAGGAAATTTAAAAATGAATTTGGGTTTTTTTTTGCATCTTTACTGGAAAGTAACATTTTTTTTTGTTATTTGTAGTTTTTTTTGTGCAAAAAAAACGGTTATGATTAATTATTTTCATTGATTTGAATATTTAATCCTCCTTACATTATAAATATTAATAATTATTTATTTTATACAAAATATTCAACTTACTGATTATGATATAACTTTATTTTCCTTCTTATTATGGTGATCAGATATTTCCGTTAGGTTAACGGAAGCACATCTTCGTCAGTTCACAAAACATAGTTTGTAAAGAATAAATTATTCGAATCCTTATTGTTCGTCAACCATCTTTTCACTTTCTTAACATCAACAAAAATAAATAAAAAATGAGCTGAAAAAAACAAGCCTCAAAGAATGTTGCCATCAGCTAATGATAAAATCAAATTTCATTAAATCAACTATTTTCAGCTTTCCTCCTTTAAAAAAATTATCTGAACACTCAAATATAGCTCAAAATAAAAAAAATAAATAAATAAGATTTAAAACCACAATAAATGATAAAAATATACAAGTAAATAAGCTGACTAGGAGATTTGTTTCGAGAAGAATTTTCTGTAATACATGTTTAATAAATAAAAGAAACCATCGAAATTAATTTTGTAATTTTTTAGAGAAATAATATCGTTTTAATTTACAAATATATCTATGATCCATTTCATCATAGCTTTGATAAATAATTATCAGTGTTCAGAAATGGAATTACTTCTAGTAAAAGAGTAATATTTTCTTTTGTTATTAATACTTACACTAATATTTGCTTGCAATATATTGCCTTTTCCATTTCTTTTGATGAGGAGGATGTCGTGTCCGCGTTACCACAGAAAGGGGGTGCAGTAGTTTCTGAGTGTATAGACTCTTGAGCACCCGATGGCTGAAGTCTGACTTCTAGCTCATATGAAGATGAAACTCACACATTCGCTTGCACGACCCCTTTTTACAGAGGGGCACATTCACACACCTCACAGATAGAACACAGATGAAGAACAAACATGCCCGAACTGGGATTCGAACCCAGGACGCCCAAATCACGGGGAAGATGCTCTACCCCTATGCAAGGACGCCGGCTCCATTTCTTTCAAATTTTCTCATTGTGACTGTTTTTCTTTGGCATTCAGCTATATATTTTTATATTTTTTCTCATTATTTATCAAACTCTTATAAAGTATAAAAATGTCAAATTCTGTTTTTACAGATTAAATTTGCTGATTTATTTTATCACTTCTTCCGCACAGCTTCACTTAGATTTCCATATTTATCTTTTTCAGTTTGTACGTATATGTTTCTGCAAAATAAATAATCTTTCACACATCAATATTCTGTAGTGGATGACAGTGTTCCTTTAACCAAGAATCAATCAAAGATTAAACCCCTTTTGTTGTTGAAAAGTGGATGACCCAAATCATTATGCCTTAGCTGCCGTCTCATCATGTCTTTTGAATTTAGCAATTTAACTTATGACCTCAAACCAATCCACCGTAACGACGAAAAATAAAACTTCCAAGATCAAAATCAATCCTTGAGCAGATTTTACAATATAACGTAACCTTTCATTTTCAAGACCCAAGCCCAGACAAATTTATTTCATTGGTATCCTCTATGAATTCCATCGCTAACCATTTTTTAACTCGTCCCTGAAACATGATTTTCCATAATATTCTTAAACTTTTCTATGGAAAGTTTCTTACTATAACTGTTACATCTCATCCAATAACTCTTTTTCCAGACCCAAGTCCAGAGTACTAGTTTTCATCGGTATCCTTTATGAATGAAGTTTCTAACTAATTTTTAACTATTCCGTGCAATATGATTTTCTATAACAATCTTTAACTTTTCCATGAACAATGTATTACCATAACTTTTCCATGGGCAGTGTCTTACCATAACTTTTTCATCTCATCCATGAACTCATTCCCCAGACCCAAGCCCAGAGTCATTTATTTCATCAATTTTCCCCACCAAAAACTCTCTTTTCTTTTAGTAGTATTACTTTTTGTATAGTTGCTGTTGTTATATTTTGTGAATTGAATGTGCACTTTAACATTTTTTTAAAAATAAATATTCCCAATTTTATCCATTCAACTGACATTTAATCCTAGAGGTTCGAAGTTTGGAATGCATCACAAATATGTAATTTGGAATTTGGGATACATTTTTTTATGAGAAGGCTTTATCATTCCCTGGAGTTTATATTAGACTAGCTACTCTTCAAAAGAATAAAAAATAGATCTTGAATTATTAGCTTAGTCAAGGAACACGTTCTCCTTTTTTAAAATAAATGCTTTGGGAAATTTCTGCGTTAATTTACTGGACACTAAGTTCTAGTAAGTTTGGATACGCCTATGCATTTTAATACAAATTTTCTAACAAATTTTAAAGTTATTTACTTGTACTTTTATAAATGAACTCTACGTGTGAGCTCCATAATGCTTAGTAATAACACGTCCCGCTCTGCTAAAAAAATTAAAACATATTTTAATATATTAAATCCTTTTGTTTTGTTTGTGCCATAAATAACTGGTAAGGCTAAATCATATTAAGTGTTTGCATTCATCTATCTTAATTTTACATTTCTCTACAGTAGTGATTTTTTTTATTTCAGTTCATCTGTTCTAGGAGATACATCTCATTAAGAGGTTTTTTCTAATTTCATTTAAAATTAAATATTTGCACTGAAATATTTGATCCTCCAGGGAAATTTCTTGCATTCTTTTCATACAAACGTGATAGGAACAACATATGAAATATGTTATAGTTTTACTCTTAAATAATGCATTACGTTCTTTTAAATTCAATTATCTTATTTAGTTTATAACTAATAGTTTTTGGTGACCAACTGAATGGTCAAGAATAAAGATTTTTCTTAATTTCAGTTAAATCGTTTAGATATAATTTCATAAAAATGATATTCTGAAATTGAGATACATTAAGGAAATGTTACTGTAATTGTCTTATATATGCTTCAATCGTTGTTTACATGTAACTTTCTAATGCAGATAAATCTCTTGATACCACAGTGCTTTAAAAATGTAAGTATAGGGCCCATCATGCTTATAAATTTCACTGTTACTTTTTAACCATCACATAAGCAGCACTGATATTAAATAAAGTATTTCATTTTTTAGCTTTCAATAATGGAAGAAATTTATGAAATTAGATGGTTGATGAAACAATGAAAACAGTTTGAACTTCAGGTTAACAGTGTAAACTATTGTTAGCAATCAGGCAAAAAAATATTTTGAAAGAAGTTCTAAGAGTGAGCAAAATTTTGCATGATTATTAATTTAGTATCGTGTAAAAGACAATTTCTACATTTGGAAAGGTGTAAAAAATATTTTTGCGCAATAACATTTTTAGAAGCTATGAAAAGAACACGGACATTCATTTTAATTTTCAATTAATTAAAAATAATAATACATTTTTTTAAAAAAAGATGTGAAAATGTAAACATATATATATATATATATATATATATATATATATATGCTAAATTCGATAGATAGTGGTCAAACGGTGTGCCCTGAAGAAGGCAAAACACACACGCAGCCATATTTATTTTTTAGTAGAAATAGAGATATTGAAAACATGATATACTACATATATTAAACATTGTTTAACAGACAATTTAGTTTTAATGCAATACATATATATATCTATAGATAGATATATATCTATATAGATATATATCTATATATAGATATATATCTTATATGCATTCATCATTTATTTTTCATTTAATATATGTGTTTAGTCAATATTTTTTTCGTTTCACAAATATTGAGTGAAGTTATTTTTTACCTTAGAAAAAGAAATTCTCAAAATGACCATATCATTTTTCAGAAACTCAAACATTTAATTATAATTTAAATAACTACACAGCTATCTTCGTCGATGTTTTCTTATAAGGAAGTCTAACACAAAAAATCTTAATCCAAGACATTAAACTTTCGGCATCGCAAAAAGTGTTCATAATGGATTCTGAAGAAAAAACATTAAACTGTGATTATCAAGGCATAAAAAGAACACAAAGACATTTGAAACAAAAATGATACGAATAATAAAACTGCTGTGAGTGTAAACAAAAAATGTAACAAAATGTATGTAACAAAATCATGTAACAAAAAATGAAACTTTTCTCACAGCGTTTCAAAAAGTTCTATTAGAAGAAAATATATTCTTACTTCGTCCTATTCTCATACTAGCGAAATTGTAGATAGTTTCTCTGATATAAGACGGTACAGCAAATAAATAAAAGACCCGGACATTAAAAGGGTATGGAAAAACAAATTGTGACCGAGCATGAAGCACTTTAATGTATTACTGCTAAGAATATATTCTTGGGATATAATTTATCATCACTTTTTTTGGTAATCTGAATGTATCGGAAATTAAAATTATATTCTAATAAATATTTCTAGTGAATACTTGTGATATACTATAAGTACAATAACATTATTAAAGATACGTTGTACTTATATATTCCAAGAAGTTTTATTATTTATGTAATAATATTTGATTCTTTTACATCAAAGTTGTGAATAAGAAAACCAAAGAACAAAATAATTTTAAAGTTTAAAAACACCATTACTGTTAATGAAATTTTAAAGCACTTCTCAAGATATGTCAATTTTTTCTATGGAAAGCAAGCATGGATATTTGTGCAGACATAACACAATATAAGCAAAGTATTTAAATAATAGATGCTAATTTCTCTTAGCAAAAATGGTGTAATTTGATCCTTTAACTGAATAAATAAAGCATGCATATTTTATTTAATTGGATTGCTATAACAAAGAATAGAGACTTCTACAAAAATATAGTATTGAAAGTTTTAATTGCATCCGAATAAATTTAATTTTTACTCAATAACAAATAAACATAAGTTAAATCGATAAAAGAAAATAAGAAAAAATCAGGCAGCAAAAGAAACAACATCACCACAATAAAAATGGAATGACCAAGTTCAAACAAAGTAATCTTCTGTTATGACAAAGAAAATATTTATTAAATCAGACGATTACATGTTTCGTTTACTACGTTCTAATCCTCTGATGATATGTATGTATATATACAGTGGTGGAAAATACTTTAAAACCACCATTGAATTTTTTTTTTTCATTCAAAAATTGCATTTTTTTTTTAATTTACATTTACACTTATATATAAAATGTAATAAAGAAAAAAAAATGAATTTAGAATTTAAAATACGTTTATTGTAGCTATAAAGGAAAAATGTGTAATGTAATGAAATGGAAAAAAACTTTGAGACCAGTTTTAAAAAGTGATTGTTTGCATAATGAGATGACGTAACTTTTGCACGATTTTGTGCGGGACAGTTGTGAGACTGAAAAGAAACACTTTCTAATCATTTCTTTGAGTGTTGAAACCACTGAGACTATGGGTAGCTGAAAATTACTGACTGAAATTGAAAAAGGGAAAATCTTAGCATTTCTCTGAAGTGAATGAGTGAAAGGCAAATTGCTAGCAAAATTAAGAGGTCTAAAACTGTGGTTCATCATTTTCTCTCAGATCCATGCAGATATGATACAAAAAATAGAGGAGGAAGGCCATCAAAACTGTCAACCAGAATGAAAAGAAGTGTTATAAGGATGGCTGGTAAAGACAATGCACATTCTGCAGCAATAAAATCGATACTTAAGCTTCCAGTTACAGCTAGAACAGTTAGAAATATTCTGATTAATACGGAAAACATCAAATATGCAAAATTCAAAAGTAAACCCAGACTTGAAAAACGTCATATTGCAGCAAGATTGATGTTTGTAACATCCAATGTTTTAAAACCCAACTTGTGGCGAAAAATAGTGTTCACGGATGAAAAGAAATGTAGCCTAGATGGACCTGATGGTTTAAGAAAGTATTGGCTTGATTTGAAACAGGATGCTACACATTTTTCAAAGCGAGTTCAACGGGGTGGATCCGTCATGGTTTGGGCAGGTTTCAGTGCTGGAGGTAAGACTGATATTGTGTTCACTAAAGGTAATATGAACTATTTTGACTGTCAAGATATACTGGCGAACAATTTTGTTCCATTAAGAGATGAATTTATGGGTTCAAAATTTGATTTTGCTACTAGATAATGCGTCAGTGCACAAGTCTACTTCAACTATTGCTTGGATAACTGAAAATAATTCAAGTTTTATGGATTTTCCGGCCAAAAGTCCAGACCTCAACCCCTTAGAGAACATGTGGGGTACCCTTGCACGCATGGTGTATGAAAATGGTAAACAATATTTTTCTATGTCTGAACTCAGAGCTGCTATTTTAAAAGCATGGAATAAAATACCGATTCTAAAATGCAAAAACCTAGCAAAATCCTTCCAGAATCGTCTTTTAGAAGTAATTCATGTGAAAGGAAAACACACGAAGTACTAAAAATTGTAATGCTATATATTTAATTAATATTTAACTTTGTGGTCTCAAAGTTTTTTCCACTCTTTTATGTTATGAAAAAAATCATTTGAGTATAATGCATAATTACATTAATTTCTTTATAAAATAATATGAAGAAATTTTTATGTTTTTGTATTGTATATACTATTTAATCTATCTTTTTTTAGTAAAGTTAAAATTTTTGAATTTCACATGTGGTCTCAAAGTTTTTTCCACCACTGTATATATATATATATATATATATATATAATTGGCGAAGAACGTGATACATGTGATATAATTCTTCAGCTACAGAATAATATGCGATATCATACGACGATACATACGATGTGATGTAGTATCTCATAATTTTTTGAGTAAGACGGATATCACTTTAATATTATGCAAGCTAATCAAATTACATGTAACTGGATATTTTATTTTTTTAATGAAAATATAATTTTCTATCTAATTTTCTATTATTCATAAATGTAATTTGCGTTTTTCATATTTTACGTGTTCTTTATTCTAACATGTGAACAACTCAATAAAAAAGTACTAGCGATGAATTATGATTCTTACCGCATAATGAACTTCAGAATGAAACAAATCATTCCATCAATATGTGATAGACATGTAAGACAAAATTGAATCGAATGTTTGATATTTATTTGCTTGAATTAAAAACCGTTGAGTTCATTTCAATTGCAATTAGATTTTCAATTGAAAACGATGTAAATGTTTCAGACTTTGGCAAAATGGTCATACATCCAACAACGTTTAATGACATCCCATGGCATATGCACAGGATGCCATGACATATTTGCGTTCAAATGGCCTCTCCGACTTTTTCTTTACATTTACATGAATTACAATTTTCATTACATTTATGTTGCTTCATTATTCTCTCGCGGAACATTAATCCACTTCGATTCTGCAATGGAACAAGACTCGATGTAAAGAAACTGATGCCGGATGTCATCGAGGCAATTATTCTTGGTGATAAACCGAATTGAAAATTTGTGCTCATTCCACGCATTCCCATTATTCCCACCGACATGTCTTTTGATTTAAAGCGACTACAGTTCCCCATTCGGTTTGCATTCTCCATCACCTTCAGCAAGGCGCAACGTCAATCACTTCAAGTGTGCAGATTGATTTTGAAAATCCATGATTTTCACACGGCGAGTCGTATGTTGGATCTTCACGAGTCTGACAGCGAAGAAATTTATTTTCTTTGCTGAAATCGAATAAACAAAAAATATTTTCTACCCTAAAGCACTTGAATAAGAATTTAAAAAAAGAATAAATATTATTCATACTTCTTTTTCATATTTCATTCAATTTCAAAGAATGTATTCATTGCCGGCAAAAAAAAAAATTACTTTTCCTATCATTCCTAATTAAACAAGATGACTATATCATATTCCAAACGACAGATCAAAAATTATTTCTTCTGCAGCAGCAACGCGCTGGGTACCATCTAGTACAGCATACAAAGGCACTAAATATAAGTAATAATTCCATGATTCACTGTCTATGATAATAATCACATGCTTTAAAATGTCACTTTATTCCCGAATGCCGTACAATAAGGCAGTTTAGATTTCCAAAGAATAACAGAATCAGTATCATCTGGAAATTATATTTCATTATTTATGTCTTCTGATGAAAGACACGTAATATTTACAAAAAAAAAATGTATCTCCAAGAAAAAAAAGTGTGAATCGATATAACTTTCCTAAGACTCTCGCTATAGCTTTTACTTTAAAATTTTCTTTCCGCTATAAGCGAAGTCAAGCTAATCTTTGAAAAAATTGCTTGAAAATTTCTTGATTTCCTGAATTCTGAGAAAATTTCTTGAAAGCCTGGAGATTTAAAGTTTTCAAACGTTATTACTCAATTCTAAAGTCCAACTAACACATGTGAACTACAACATTTTTAAAATTCTAAACAAATAAATAACGTTTATGATACCTTACAGCAGTTATTTACAATTACTTACGATTAAAAATATTAACACATAATTTATTTGCTTTATAGATAATTTAATGATCATTCGAAGTTTTTTATATTATAAGTTTATAGATTTTATAGATTTCGAAGATAATAATTTTTTCAGACAGACTTAAATAAAATTCGTACTACTGTTTGCAATTATAAAATTTTAGGTAATCAGAAAAATTTACCTCTTCCTTTGATTTCAAACAACGTTGTATCTTCTTATGAAAGTAATATCCCGTTGAATTATAAGATTAAACACAATGTACTAAAATATACGTTTAAAAACATCACCTACATCTGATAAACCGAATACCGGTTTTATTTTAAATAACTTCAGAAAACAACATTTTTAGCTGTATAAACACGCTGTCTTTTAATTTCCTTAATGTCACCAAGTCATTTACACAACCCTCTTTTCTGAGTTTTTTTCTTTTTTAGTGAAGATGGTCTTACACTTCCTGGACTTTGTATTAGGCTAAGCTATTCTTTAATAAGATTTACGAAGTAAAAAATGTGAATACTTGCATTGTTAAATTAACAAACAGGTATGTTCCTTGTTTTCAACAGAAACTGTGGAAAATATTTAAGTTAATTACATCAAAGTCCTCGCATACTTGAATGCTTTGTGCTATAAATTTCGTTATGAATTCTAAAGTAATACATTTATATATGAAATCTTTCGAAAAACACCATTGTGTGCCTTAAATTGGAATTAAGGTTATGCAATAAAATTAAGAATTGCAGCTCATATTAACATTATTTAATGTGAAAACTAAAAAATAATTATTTTACAAATCAATATTTTTTGCATCTTGTATAAGTTTTGCTTCTAAAACTCATCTTAATATTTTCTAGTAGATTTATCATATGAAACAATTATCAATGAACAATTATCAAATTATCATATGTAGCAAAATATTTGGGAATATTTATTTCAGCGACTATATATTTATAAATGAACTTGCTCGAAAATCCGCATGGTGTGCCTTAAATGAAGCAGTTGGCAATATGAAGCCATATATTCGGGGATTATATATCTGTAAATGAATTCGTTAGGAAAACAACATGGTGTGCCTTACATATGAGTTAAGATTATACAACAAAATTAAGAATTTCCGCTCAATTAAAATATTTTTGTGAGAAACCTAAAAAATAACTAATAATTAAGTTAAAAATCAATATTTTTCACATCTTGTATGAGTCTATTTTTTCGAAAAACTCTTTATAATATATTCTGATAGATTTGTCATAAGAAATAATTGACAAATTTTTGGAGAAATTTATTCCCATATGAATTTCAATCGTAAACATAGATTTTCGCATATCATTGATTATTTTTATCATATAATTATAGTTTATGGAGTTGATTAAGTAATTTTCTGTTTTTCTTATATATTTAAAAAATATTTCTAAATCTATTGTCAATTGTTTAGTTTTAAAAGTAAGCAATATGTGTATAATATGGCATGATATTCATAAATAAATTTATATGACTTACTAATAATATTTAAATATAATCAAAAAAATTTTAATAAATGCATATCTTTGTTTCTCTGATTCTTTAATCACTTAGTGAACTGAACTTTGAATTGAAAATAAAAATATTGTATATTTTTTACGTACTCATAATTTTAAATATTTAACTAAAACCTCTTGCTTCTTTTTCAGAATCTTCTTTAAAAAATAAATGAAATTTCGTGTACCCGTTCCATCTCAGCTGTAGTCTAAATAAAAATATGAATTTTTTATGAAATGTAAAGATAAGCTCTAAACTTAAAGTTTCTTAAAAGCATTCGAAAATTTATATAAATATAATTCATCATAATGGGATTTCTTTCTGTAAACATTCAAGTGTTGCAGTGTTTTTTCGTAGATATATAAATGTTTGAAGTTGAAAATAATAAATCAAATTCAGACTCAACCATCGAAGGCAGATGGTGGAAAAAATGCATTTTTTAAGCCTAATCTAACAATCAATTATTATTAATAATAACCAGTTAAGAGGATAAATAAATTAATCTCATTCACTTTTTATTATTAATAACAAATCAATTAATAAGTAAAACGCTCACTGAAAACGTTTTCAAGAAATTTCACAATACTATCTTACTAGAATTATTTCATAAAAGTTATTTTCAAAACAATTATCATTTCTACAAGGAAAACTAACATATTTTTTCAAATTCTTAGTAGAAGCTATTGCATTAATTTAAAATCCTTGTTTCGAAATTTTGAAAATACTTTTTTAATTTTAACTTAAATCTGTGCAGTAATACATATAATTGCACTATGTATTATATTATCATACTATAATGACTTCCATAAAAACTATTTTCAAAACAATTCTAATTTCTACAAGGAAAAGTAACATATTTTTTCAAATTCTTAATAGAAGCCTTTGTATTAATTTAAAATCCGTGTTTGGAAATTTTGTAAATACTTTTTAATTTTAACTTAAATCTGTACGAAAATACATATAATTACACTATGTATTATATTATCTTATAGAATTATTTCCATAAAAGCTGGTTTCAAAACAATTATCATTTCTACAAGGAAAAGTATTTTTTTTTTTGAAATCTTAGCAGAAGCTTTTGTATTAACTTAAAATCCTAAATTTTGTAAATACTTTTAATTTTAACAAAACTGTACATTAATACATATAATTATACTATACATTTAATTTTGAATTGAAATATTGCAAATAAGAGTACATGCTCCTTAAAGTATGACAAATGTATATCATAGTACAACCGATTAGAACACATATTTCAAAACAAACATAAATACGACGGAAAATATCAACATATAATGATTATGCCATTATATCATTTATATTAATGACAAAATGGCATTATTAAACAATTATAGACAATAATTTATTATAAGTAATATAATTTGTTCATCATAAAATTAATTTAATATAAGTAATATTAAATTTAATGATAAATTGATGTAATGACAACAATATTTTTCAAACTTGCACATTTTGTCCTCTCACTGGTAAATATTTAAAATTTGCGTGCAAAACTTGTGAAAATCTGATAGAAATATGCATAAATAATATGTCAAATACGTCATTTATTTTTGTATTTTTAAAAGCAAAGAATTATAATTCCGAATCTAAAAAACATAAATTGTAGATGTCTTTTTTCTTGAAATAATTACGCATTGAACATCTTAAGTAACAAATACTTCAAAGGAGTTTTGAACAAAAAATAGCATGGAAATTTTTTATTTGAATACAATGCGAAAATAAAATAATTATAAAAGAAAATTAAAATACTGTAAATTTGAAGATGTTTCAAATATCACAAAAAATTTAGCTTAATGTTTCTTTACAAAAAAATTTAAGAATTAATTTTTGTATATTATTTAAATGTTTATTATGTCTCAAAAAATTAATATAAATATGTAAAATGTATTTACACATACTATTTAAAATTTTCTTTGTGATATTGTTTTTCCCTTTTGTATAACTAATCAAACCTTTTCAATAATAATGTCTACGCTACTCTTCAAGAACACTCATAGGTTTAATCATAATGTAAATAAGTTCCAAAATTATACCATTTCGAATTATGAAGTCACCTTTCTCATCTTCTGAATCATTATATTATCAAAAATAAAGATGAAGACAGCATATTAAACTAAGAAAAAATCAAAAAATGTAGATTTAAAAAAAAACACACACATTTCTGGCTAAAAATAAAATCGAAGTTCACTAATTAAAAGTAATCCTAAATTTATCATATAGTTCGAGTCATTAAATATCTAAAATTACACTGAATATAGAAAAATCAATAAATATCATCAAAAACCACAAATAAAAAAATAGCTCGGGCGATAAATGTACTACGGTGAAAAACATTACATTTTGATATGTCATGTTGGTGTATTTATTTAAATTGTTTCACATTTCCGTTTCCTTTTGAAAATATGGTCTTTGAAAAAGAACTAAATGATTAATGAAAGTGTCTCAACTGATGACTTCTTACTTAAACTCGTTTGCAACCTTCGTAAATGTTCTTGTTGCAGATCTGGCATCAATCCAAATAAAAAAAATATTTCATTTTTAAACATTTTTATTTCAACATATCCAAGATGATAACCGGAAGAACACTTCGTGTATGTCATCACAGATGTGACTGAAAAATAAAGATAACATTACATTCAAGTGTGACATTTTCTTGATAAAATACACATTCATTGATATAATACACATTTTCTTTCTTGGGTATTTACATTCTGATTATTCGACACTCTACTCTATTGCCGTCCATATAAATATAAAAATTTTATCCACTAAAATTTATCATATGTGGCTCAAGAGTTTCTTTAGCAATAGGAATACAATATCAACAATACACAACGTTAAAGTTCAGCATTCTACTTAAATCGCCCAATTTTTTTATTATCTGACATCAGCTATTCTAACAGCATCTTAATAAACAATTTTATTTAACTAAAATTTAATAATTTTCAATAAAATGAAGTTTTATAATCAATAATTCACAATCTTCTTGATGTGCCTGAATTTTGAAATTTTATATACATGTGTATTTTTGATAGCACTGTGTGATTTTAATACTAGAACACCCGAAATCAATTATAAGTATCTAAAAATTTGCTTAAATTAGGTTCCTATACAGTACCGTCGATAAATAAAGACAAGAATGATTTTGCAAACTTTATAATAAAAGCTATGAATAAAACAATATGGTTGAAAAGAAGTGAGTCAAAATTATTACTTTGTGATGCAAAAATAAAATATATTTTTATTTTTTTATAAACCATGTTCTGGAATATTTACAGAACTGTAAAACCAATCGTTAAAGTCTTATTTCTACTACATTAAATTGCCCGAAGATACGCTTTAGCAAAATAACGTTAGAAATTAACTCCTTGAAAAAAAGAAATATATTCTAATTTCCTTAATACCACTAGTTCATCAGCAGCATCTCTCTTTTCTCTGTTCATTTTTTCTGGAAGGTGCTTTAAACTCTTCGACTCTATAATAAACTGAGCTATTCTTTAAAGAAATATATAAAAAGAAGTTTATCCTCACGTTATTAGCTTAGTAAAAGAGCACGTTCCTTGTTTATATGAAAAACTTATGGGAACTTCTGAGTAAATTTGAGCAACCTTTAGTTCTTCAATATTTAAATTTGTTTATGTACCTTCATGTGGAATTGTTTAAGAAATGTGAGGAATTTACCAACACTAATATAAATGAATTCGATGAAGTGTGTTCACGATATGTCTCAGTAATGAATTCAGAATATGTAGAAAAAGCAATTAAAATATTATGCGCCCATGAAAATTGATTTAATCTGAGAACTAAAAATAACCGACGAAGTTTATATTATTCATTAAGTATTTGGTAATTTTTTTCTTTGGAATTTACATTTTAAGGCAATTATTCTATGTAGGTGTTAATATTATTATCTATTTGTGCAATTTCCACTTTTTCAATCTGTATTGTTGCTAATTTAGAATGTTGCTTCGCAGAGTAATGTATTTCCTGGTAAGGAAGAGAAGTTTGCATATAGCGCTAATGAATGTTGAATGGATGCTGGGTGGAAGATTCAAGTTTAGGAGACAAACTTGATGACTACTTACGGACTTACTTAGCAACTTTGATGGCAAAATCGGAGATTTCAAACAAGCAAGAATTTAGTGATTTACTGTTATTCCATATGACTCTATTGAGTTTTGATGCCTGCGTATTCTTACTTTTATTTAAAATAAAGCGTACGCTATTTGTTTCGGATAGTTTCTCCGCACACTCACTGCACGGGTGCGTTGATTCTCGGATGATTGGATAAATTTCCAAAATGTTATTTTGGATTGCAACACACTTGTAGGAATCTAAAATCCATGCAAAATTCATATTACACCCACTGCTCAGTGGTGGAGCAAAAAATCCAAACACTCTTCCATTATGACCCCCTTTGTGTCCCAAAACACAGTTAACATAATCTTTCCTGCGGATCTCCCAGTCTTGAATTTTTTCTTCGTTGGAGATGCAGGAGTTTTCCATTGCATACTCTGGCGCTTTGATTCTGGCTCATAGTGATGAACCCATGTTTCCTCTCCGGTGACTATTCTGCTTAAAAATGCATCACCTTCGTTCTTGAAACGAGTAAATAAGCGTTGAAAGGCCCTAACATGAGTGATCTTGTGTTCTGCAGTAAGCTTTCTTGTGACCTACCTTGCACAGGCGTTATGAAAACTGAGCTTGATGATTGATGAGCAGAACCATGACTGATGTTCAAAGCAGATGCTATCTCATCGACAGTAATTCGCCTATTCGCCAGAACTATCTCTCGAGCTTGCTGAATATTGTCATCTGTAGTGGAGGTTGATGGGCGCAGTTTTAAGTGATAGTGCACTTCCCCAATATTGCGATGAATGTCTGACCCTTTGACATCATCCGACCAGAGAAATCGGGTCACTGCTCATGTTTCACTTTGGTGCAAGCTTCTAATGGAGCAGCCATGATATATCTGCAACAGAAGGAAGGAAAATGGTGGGACTAAGACAAAACGTTCACAGGATTACCACAATAGTATAATAATAAAATAAGCTCGGACAGAAGTCAGTGTGCACAGTTTAAGCAGAGTTGTGTCAAAAGTGTATATATATATATATGTATATATAT
>JAPMOR010048754.1:0-20633 GCA_026543865.1 Argiope aurantia | reverse complement strand
CTTTTATTGAAGGGATATTGAGGGCTCGTCTTATATCGTCGTTTCTCATGAACCATCTCGCTTTTGTTATTTGTCTAAGGATTATATTTTGGCACCTGTCTATGATGTTTAAGTTGGATTTTGCTGCGTATGCCCAAACTGGACAAGCATACGTTAGGACAGGTCTTAGCATAGCTGTATAAACAAGCAACTTATTCTCCCTAGTCATTTCTGAATTCCGAGCAATGAGGGGATATAATTTGCGGGCGTTATCTCGGAATTTTTGTTTGACATAGTTAAGATGGGAATTCCAAGTTAAGGTTTTGTCTAATATTACACCGAGGTATTTGGCTTCCTGAGACCATGGGATTTCAACTTCATTAATTTTAATTAGGCTTTGGGTAGTTTTCCTTTTCTTTGTGAAAAGCACTGTTATTGTTTTTGAGGCATTTATTGCGATTTTCCACTTTGAGAACCAGCTTTCTAGTTCTTGGATGTGTTTGTTTAATGCGTGAGTAATGAATTTTATGTTTCTGTTTTTGGCCAGTATAGCTGTGTCATCTGCGAAAATACATAGTTTGGTATTGTGTTTCTGAGGTATATCGTTAATAAATATTGAGTATAAGGTGGGGGATAATTTAGCTCCTTGCGGAACACCTGCTTTTATGGAGCGAAGTTTGGAGAGTGTGGCGTTAACGCGTACTGTGAAATTTCTGTTAAAGAGGAAGGAGGAAATTAATTTTACGAGAGGAGGAGGAGTGTTATAAAAGATTAATTTATAAATGAGTCCTTCCAGCCACACTCTATCGAATGCTTTTTGAACGTCGAGGAAAACCGCTCCCGTGTTTTCTCTATTCTCGAAGCCTGCGGTGACATACTCAACGACTCTAAGGAGTTGGTGGGTGGTAGACAATTTGGGTTTAAAGCCGAATTGCATGGGGATTAGAATGTTATTGTTGATCAAGTGCTTATTAAGTTTTTGTAGGATAAAGTGTTCTGTTATTTTGCTGAAATTAGGAAGGAGTGATATTGGTCTGTAGCTGGTGGGATCAGTAGGATCTTTTCCAGGCTTTAAAATAGGAATCACGACAGCAGTTTTCCAAGATGAGGGGAAGTATTTAAATTTGAAAACGAGTGTGATTATTAAGTACAGTTTGAATTTGGTGGTGAGTGGAAGATTTTTGATAATTTTATTTGAAACACCGTCTATCCCTGGAGCCTTTTTTACATTTAATTTATTTATGTACTGGAAAAATTCCATAGGCGTTGGAGGCTCTAATTCGGAGTTGATCGGAGTTTTTAAAAAGTTTTCTAGGGTATTGTTTACTTTGGTTTCTGTGTCAGTGTTGTGCATGTTATTCAAGGTGAATTGTTGCTCCAAGCTATCAGCTAAAGTTTCGGCTTTATCAGTGTTTGAAATGGCAGTACTGGCTGGGCCTTTAAGGGCGGAGATCTTTGTATGTGTTTTCCTCATGTGTTTTGCTGTGTTCCAAAGTGAATTATCGTTGGGTTGAAGTGCTAATAGCTTGTTTTTCCAGTCCTCTTGCAAAACCCGTTTTCTGGTTTTTTCTATTGCTCTATTTAATCTGTTTAGGTCTTTTTTATCAGATGGGTCTCTAGTTCTTTGCCATTTATGACGCGCTCTATTTCTTCTATTTAACAATATTTTTAGTTCGTTGTTTACGTATTGGGTGTTGGGATCAATTTCTCTGGAGTTTTCGCGAAAAGTTGTTGTGATTGTGTTTGTAAAATTTGTGATTAGAGTTTCTAGGTCATCTGGTGAATTAACATTAATATTTAGGTCGGAGTTGTACAGCATGTTTGTTTTAAATTTAGTCCAGTTTGTTTTTAATTTATTGTTGTGTTTGGGGGTTTTAAAGCTAAAGTAAAAATTTAATAGAACTGGATTGTGGTCTGAGCTTAGTTCCGGGACCGAGGATATGTCATAAGGGTGTAGAAAATTTTTAGTTATTGCTAGATCAATGAAAGATGCAGTGTAGTTTCCGTAGCGAGTGGGGGTGGGTGGGGCGATGATTTCTAGTCCGGCGGAGTTCGCAAATGACTTTAAAATATTCCCTCTATTTGTGTTTTTGTTGGAGCCCCAGCTGATGTGGTGAGCATTAAAATCACCTCCCAGAATGCATAGATTACCTAAATGCATTAAGGTGTTCAGGTCCGAAGTGAGCTGGTTTGTGTCAGATGAGGGGGGAATGTAAATTGAAGAAATTACTATAGGGTCAGAATTAAGAATGTTTAGGCTGACACTGGTTGATTCTATATGGGTGATTGGGGGCGAGGGAATTTCGTGGTGTGGGAGTGAATTTTTAATTACTATGGCCGTGCCACCGCTGGGTTTATGTACGTCTTGGTTGGATCTATAGTTTAAGTACGAGTTATAGTTGGCTATTTTAATAGTTTGGGGAGGTCTCAGGTGGGTTTCTTGCAGTAAAATAATATCAGGGTTGTGCTTGTTTATAAAGTCACGGAGCTCGATTATCCGAGTTTTAATGCCGTTGGCATTCCAGAACACAATCCTTAGACTAGGTGTTGAACTAATTATTTATTGTTGGTATAGCTGCTTCAAGAACAGTTTCGACTATTTGCTCAGGACTATTGATTTTACAAATTGATTTTAACATTTTGTGCAAGGCTGGGTTTGCGATCAGGGCTTTTCTCAGGTTAATCAGTGCTTGGAGTAACTGAATCAGTTCATTAAAGTCCAGATTTTCTTGTCCGGTGTTTGTGTTGGTGAGGAGTGGCGCTATCTGTTGGAAGTCTTCGAGGTTATAGGTTTGCTGCGCTGTTGGAGTAGGTTTATTGGAAGTGACGTCTGCGAAGCTTCTGTTCGATCTGTAGGCGCTGTTGTGATTCGAGTTTACATTGCTGGAGCGGGGGATGGTGGGAGTGACTGTTTTCGGTTTGGGGAACATCTCACATCCTCTCCACGAAGCGACGTGGCCTTTTTTGTGGCAGTTGATGCAGGTGGGGGTTGGCAGTTTTTCCTTAATTGCGCATTCTGATGTTCTATGGTTTTCTCCACATTTTAAACATCTGGTTTGTCCACCGCATGTCGATGAGCTGTGGTGAAAAAAGTTACAATTCCAGCACTGTGTATAACCTGAGCGCTTCTGAAAGCTTCCTATTTTGATTTTTAAGTATTGTAATTTGTTTAGGTGATATATTTTTTCTGTTTTATGATTTTTTATTAATTGGACCATAAAAATAGGTAGGGGTTGTTTTGATCTCTGTTGTTTGAGTTGTATGACTTTGTCTACGCAGAAATTTAGCTGTTCCAATTCTATTTTAATATCTTCAACGTTAGTGTTGATTGGTAATCCTTTTATGACTACTTTTAGGGGTCTGTCTTCCTTAGGTGTAATAACGTAATAGTCATGTTTGTTTTCTTTTAGCAATTTGATTATATTACGGTAATCTTCTTCATTTTTAGGGGAGATTCTTATATATCCATTTGAATGACTGTTTTCAGTTCCAGGGAATTTTCTGTTGATGTCCTGAAGGGTTAAATTGTATTTCTCAGTTATTCTGAGCATGATGGGGTGAATTTTAATTTTTTCGTTTTCTTCGTTTAATGATTCGAATCTATTGCTGATTGGGATTTCTGTGTTTGGAGTTTTGGGTTCTGTTTGATTTTTTGCGACTCTTTTAGGTGGTGGGGTCTGAAAATTTTGGCTGTTAGGGATGATTATTTTTGTTGGAGAGTTTAAAGGTGAGTTTTTGTTGCTGTCTGCGTTTCGCTTTTGTTTGGACATGTGAGCATGAAGGGCACACCTCTCTACAGGGCAAGGGCTTAAAGACGTCACCTCACCTGATAAGATGCTTTCTCTGTTCATCAGTAGTGGGATTTCCATTTCCAGTTGGCGGACGATGTCGGTAACCGCTGATGGGTCTGGATGAGTCCGTAGACTGGCGACTTGGTTTCTTTTGAAGAGAAGTTCGCTCTTCGCCATGAGAAGCACGGTCATTCTGTTTGACAGGGCTTTACAGAATGCAAGAGCTTTGTCATTGCTGACTGATGTGTCCATTTCGTCCTGGGCTGCCGAAGCGCCCTCATCATCATTCATCACATTCATCTCGAGAAAACGCGACCGTCCTTGACGGTAGCTAGCACGAGAAGAAAGAAAAAAAGAAAAACAAAATTCTGACAAAATTCTGAATCTGAATGGAATGTAGTGTAAAGAGTGATGGCCACCCCTCCATTGTCCTTGTAACTCAGAATGCCATTGTTTACTGATCTGGACTTCCAAAACTGACCACTAATTCAATAAAGTGACATTGCAAATGGATTGGAAAATACATTTGTATAATAGTAAAAGAAATAATGTACGTAATAAATTGATTTAACAGAAATAATATTTTACCAACTTACCAGTAGAAATTATTTCTGAGTTGTAAATTTCCCTGCATTCATGAAAACAAACGCTATTATTTCGATAATAAAACTTGACAAAAAAAAGATTCCATTATTTATATAAACGTATATAACTGAATATTAGTTCAGTTTATTCCATTGATAATTTAAACAAAAAAAAAAAGCAGATGATGACTGGTATTAACATATTCGTTCATTTAATGATGCGGAAATTGATTTTTTAAAGCTGCCACTTAATTATTCTAAAAATAAATGAAAAAAACTTGTTACATTTATCGAAACTCGCTGAAAGCAGTATAAGAAAAAAATATACAAAATTGAAATTTTTCTTATTAAATATTTCCAATTCAATATAATAAATGAATATTTTTTAAAATATAATATGAAAATGTCTTATGCCGTTAATTATCACAAAAATAAATAATTGTGCATTTTATTTTCATAAACGTAATCGTGCTTAGAAAAATTAATTAAGCCATTAATATATTAAAAATATTGTAAAAGTATTTGTATGATGTTAAAGACACACGACAAATTGAATAATTCAAATTAATACTTATCTTTTCGAAAGTTTATATCTTAAGTTTTTTTCCCCTGCAATAAACGCCAGACCACTAATTAAACACCAAAAACAATATTTGGCATTTCCTTTCGATCAGATAGTCAAAATAAAAATATTGGCTCCTTTTTTTAATGCCTTCACAAAAAGTGTAAGGCAATAAAATTGCTGCTAAATATATTTTTTTGTGTCGAAGTGCAATTAGACTGGACTATAAATTAAAACAACTTTTTTTATAGCGAGTTATAGGTCAAAATATGAAGAAAAATGCAGAAAATTTGAATAAAAATCTATGATAACTAAAAAGATGGTTTTGGTTTTATGAAAAATAGAAGTGTTATTTCTCTGGAATTTTATTACTCAACATTTCAGTTTTATCTTTTTACTCGTGTTTTTATATTTGAAATTTTCTTATTTTCCAAAATTGCCGACGAGCTTGTACTAGCAATTTTTAACAATTTCTTATACGAAACACATCAAAATAAAATATTGTACTCATTAAATAATTCTGACTCTGAGATTTCGATAATACGTATGTCTTTATCATTACATGATATATATTTTTTAAAAAGTTACTTTTTTGGTTTTCGCCGTATAACCAAATTATTTGGTTTTGCCATATTTCCTTCTGGCACAAATAGTATTAATGAAATTTTAAAATAAAAACTTTGAAAAATTATATTAGAACTTCAATTACATTAATTAAATATACTAGAACTTTACGAAAAATCAAAACTATTGATATTAAGCTTATTTCAATAAAGCCAATGTTCACGCAGGATTTTAAAGAAAACAGAAGAAAAAAAATTCTAAAAGCTCTGTATATTCTGAAGTTTAAGGAAAATTAAAAACTGAATTATAGTAGAATTCTAATGACCCGAATCTATACATAGTATAAAATGATGTGTCCTGAAAGCGTCTGTACATTTGAATGAGAAATACTTAACTGATATTGGAGATATTTGTATCATTTTGCAGGACATATATTGGGGAAGGTTTAAGTATAAGGATGTCATATCAAGATATAAAAAGAAGTTTTGAAATTGTGATTTTAATTATTTTCCTACTACGATTCGCGCTTGCATAAAACAGCAGTATCTGTGCTTCGCACTTATCCGCGCATGTGCGAAAACCTCAAACAGCGTATGCGCAAATAGCAAGAGCTGTGGTATGCATATGCGATTCATTTCTTTGTTTACGTCTGATTTTAAACAGCAATTCAAAACTCATTATGCTCCCCCCCCCAAAAAAAAAAGAAAGAAGGAAATCCAACTTTGGCCGGAGCACATTAAATGCCAAAACGCCTCACTTGTTGCGCGACATTGAAAATGCAGAGGAAAGAAACATTTGGTTAGCGACTATTAAAGAAAGAATGTCCACGCTTAGGGAAGGAGAGTCTTTTGTGGAACCAAGTAACCCTCTCCCTTTAAATCGCACTGCAATTGAATTACACAGACAGAATGAATCCGACTTAATTTAAAGCTAATTTTCTTCTTGGATGTTATGCCACGGGCAACGCTATGCCGGTAATTTATAAAAAAAAATGTTTGTAGTTCGAATAATTAATAAGAAGATATTTCTAGATAAAGACACATGGAAGGATACTTGTCATTAAAAGTGTCAGTAAAATTTTAATTTAATGATGATAAAAATGATGTTTTTTCAACTTCAAATATATTGCTACTGTATGACATATCATTGCTTGAACATATCAATTATAATCAGCGAACTCTTTGCCTTTTCATAAAAGTTTTGTTTGAGGATTTTTTTTTTTTTTTCCTTTCTCAAATCGATTCAGATTAGTCCAATTTGGGAACTTGAAATTCTACTGCACTCATTAGAATATGCAAATTAAGTATTTCATGAATGTTACTAAAAATAAAACTAAAAATTTGACCATTATTTGAAACAACAAAATCATTGCTCACAATATAACAAATAATAAATTCCATTCATTTTGTCCTCATCACTTAAATGAATTGACACTTTTGCAACATTCTCAACAGTAATCCGACAAGGTGACAGAACTGGTTAAAATGGAGTTCGGTATGAGATTAAGTATACCAATAGTATTACTTTAGGATGTCCATCTATTAAAATATTAAACGTATTAGCCAGCCATTTCACAGAAAATTGTTTTAAAACTTTTCTGCATAACTTTTGAGTTCAATCTTCTCTCCCTTTCCTTTTATAATTTTTTTCAAAATTATTCAAAAATAAGGTATATTCTCCTCGGACTTAAATCACTATTTAATTTTTAAGAGAAAAATAATTTTAAATGTAGTGATAAATAATTTAAATTATTGATATCATCTTAAAAGAACTGAAAGATTTAAATTTTTAGATTTTAATTATGACAAATTACAATTCCAATTGAATAGTTCTTTTTATTAAAAATTAAAGGGTAATTAATATATATATAAAATTAAAAAAATATATGAACTGATAATTAAAAAAATATATAAACAAACGTCCCTAATATTAACAATCGCAAAGAAAGAGTTAAAAGCAGGTGTTTAGTTATTGAATGCGTCGGCAGATGTTTCAGATTTTTTTGATAAGATGGTACTGTAAGCTTAGTAATCTGCCGTACTTTCTGATGAAAGACAAATATATTTGAATGTAAATGAATTATCTTCCCTAATAAATCTCTTGAAAAAACATTTTTCTTGTGAACAATCATGATTTTATCAGTCGTGCAAAATGTATTTTATTTCCAATATTTTTACGATAGTAATAACCGTCTTATTCTTGCATGTAGTTGAGAATTAAATGCGAAATAAATTTATAGAAATGTTGAGTAATTTTTTTGTGTAAGTGATTATAATTAATAAATATCGACATTTAAATTATGATTATAATTACTTTTGAACTATTAGGTGAAAAAACATTTATTTTTATACATATAAAAAATAAATAATATGTTGATTAAGATTATATGCAAGTTGTTAATATAAAAATATTGATAGCATTCATAGTTATAATAATTTTTTTCTTTTAAAAATTGAGTTATAATCCAAGCAGGAGAATTTATTTTTGCATGAAAAATGAATAACACATTAATTAGCCCTATCTGTAAATAAGGAATTTAATTGAAATAATTTTGATATTTTTAAAATATATTCATATTTGCAATTACTTTTCTTTTAAACATTAGGTTATAATTCCATCCTTATGAATATAAACATTAATTTTTATAAACATAAAATTAAAGGCACATGAATTAAAACTATTTTTAAATTGTTAATTTAGCTTGAATAATTCTGAAAAAAAAATTAAGAAAGAAGAAAAAAAAACCACACAGTGGCTCGAATTCTGACCTACTTACAAAGCGATTGCCTAGACAATCGCTCCACTGAGCGAGCGAAATGGGCGTCAAGGTACTTAAAAAAAATAGAAGCTAGTTGAAGTTTGAAGACTATTTTTTAGCAATTGGCTAACTATTTCACCTTTTCTCCAACCTGTGCTCACCCTTGTTAGAAAAAGATTTGTAATGTAAATTATAAAAAAAAGAAAGAGAAAAAAAAAGACATTTTGTTAGAAAAGTGTTCTAAGATGACTTCCAAATATTTAGAAAATGGTGAAAAAGACAGAAGAGTTTATTTCCTAACAAGGGTTCTTAATTGAATATAATTGTGCCGAAGTAAAAAAGTCTCTAAAATAACATTTTGAAATATGGCTATTTTAGCAAAGCAAGAAAGAAAATACTTTAATTCTGCATCAGAAAAAAAAAATGTAATGTTTTGTAAAAAAAAAAAAAAGCATTTTAGTTTAAATTTGAAGGGTATAACTACACATTCATTAGCAAATTTAAAATAAATCTAAATATTACATATAATAGTAGTTTCCATTGCCGTAATAACGTTTAATTGTGAAGCGGAAAATCCAATTGAACATAATATTAATTTCTATTCACCATACTGATGGATTGAAATAAAATCGTTTGCTGTAAGGATTTAAATTAATACTAGAACTTTTATTTATTAGTTTTTACACTGTTTCTTTATCTAGCTTCCGGTGTAAAAGAAATATGACATTTTGTGCTGTATATAATTCTGGAATTTTTATTTACTAGTTTTACACTCTTTCTTTTAAAGAACTTTCTGTGTCAAAAAAAAAAAAAAAAAAAAGGATGACATTTTGTGCTGTAAAGATTTAAATTAATACTAGAACTTTTATTTATTAGTTTTTACACTCTTTCTTTTGAAGTAGTGCCATACTTGGTATAATATATTTCGTTAACAATGTAAAAACAAAGCATGACAGCTTTTGCTGTAAAGATTTTAGCAAATAATTAGAATTCTGTTTTCACCGTTATAGAAACGCCAATTGCTTCAGATGTTCATGGTTTCATGCGATGATTTCAAATTAATAAAGAGCGTTGTAGAAGTAAAAGTAAATTTATTTAGAAATCATGATTTGATACAAAGAAATAAAAAACAATTATAATATGTTATAAAAACATTCAATTATTTAATTCACAATTTATAAAATAATTGAAGATGGTTTCAAAACAATTATAGCATATTATACAGATATACATATCAAGTTATTTGCATCACAGAAATTGATTAAACGAAATAAAATAACTGCAGTAAATTGTACAAACAAACATTAATGTACCAGCAAGTCATGGTAAAATTATACAAAAAAAAAAAAATACAGTATACATTATAATTCACAATGAAAGATTTTATTGAAGATAGCGATGAAATATATTATGAAGATACACTCAAGAATTATTCTCAAGTCATGATTTGATTTCAAAACTAAGAAATGACTACAACTCGTCAATTAAGAGTTAATTAGAAAAACACATGTGTATATTACTAGTCTAGATTGTTATGTAATTAGCAAGTCTATACGATAAACTTATTGAAAATTATACACTACTATACAATATATATTCTATAACGTAATGCTTGATTACTAATGCTAACAATAGTTCAAAGGTTAGTTCGTCCTGTAAAATGAGAACATTAAGGAATTATTATAATTGAATTAGAGTATAAATTATTATCATAATTTTTTTTTTATTTTCATTGATGAAGGTACGTTCATGTTTAATGGCAATGGTTGAAAAAAAAAGAAACGTTAGGAAAAAAACGAAATATAATTCGATTGCAGACGATATTTTAGTATCACATTAATAGAGAAATTCAAATGAGAAAATTAAAAAAAAAAGAATAAATTAATGAATAAGTCCAAATAAAAGCATTCAGGGGAAAAAAAGAAGTTCTATTGTATTGATTTTATAATCATTATTTTCTTTATTTATCATAACTAGGTTAACTTCCTCATCTATAATAATAGTTGTTCGACTATCCAACTAAGTGAAAAAGTAATACTTCGTAACAAAATGAGGATAAAACTTTTTCAAAATTTGAAAATTAAATTTCAGTGCTTCCTATAATTTTTATAAAACAATAAAATTAGTTTAAATAATATTGTCAGAACTAGAACGTTAGTGTTTTTCTATTTTAAAAGAGCGCTTTTCCGAGTTCCTCCTTGTGATAAATTTTCAAAACTTAAGCGAACAATACATGACATAAAATAAATCATACACTAAAAGGGCAAAAAAAAAAAATGTCAAAAGTCATGGGTTCTGATATAAAAAGAAATTGCTGTTTTGGTCAGAATTTAACAGTTTTTCAACTTATCCGACTTTACATTAATTTTTTCTGTGTCTTCCACATATTAGGCTAGGTGGTTAGGTGTTACTATACTTATAAAATTGTTAGATATTGAAAATAATTCTTCGTTTTTACATTTAAAAAATACCTTTCTCGCAATCTTGTCCAGAATTTTTTTTATTTAAATTTTTATTATATTCTCATTAGCTTATAAGTAAGGCAGTTTATACTGAATTGGAATATTTTTATATGAAAAAATAAAAATAAACAGCTTATACTTGAAGATGTTTTAAAAATAAGAATTGTTTCAGTAATTAAAAAAATATGAAAACTGTTGCTTCAGTTTTTACATAAATTACTAATTGAGAAAAAAGTAGAAATGGAAGTAAAAAATTTAGATAATTATTTTGATACGAGAAGAGACAAAACATAAAAACAAATATTTCAAACAGAGTAATAATTTAAACAACTATTATTAAATATTTAAACAACTTAAATAAATAAAATTCTCATTTTAAAATTTATGTCAATATTTCTATCTGAAGAAAACGAATTTTTCTCCTATCAGCTCAGTCTCACATTTCTGGTCTCAAAACAATTTCTTAGCACAAAATTTTCTAATACGTGTTTAAAAAATACAAATATATCAACTTGCTGATAGATTATACAAATACTGCTTCATATAAAAGTGGAAAGAAGTTTACCTTTCAGTTTTCAAAGAACAGGCGATACAAGGCTTCTGGAGCTAGCTTTCAGTTCGAATTCATCAATAATTTCCATTCGGAGTTCATCATTTCTTTGCCGTGTTTTACTATGTAGTCCATTACAGCTGCTTTCATTTCATTAATTTCATTATCAGTATAATTATATGCGAACAGTAGTGCTTCCCATGCATTGCATTCGGGGGAGATTACCTTTCAGATAGGAAAAACAAATTCTTCAGATCCAGGATGATGTACCTATATGCAGCAACATACAAGTTAGTAGCATTTTTCCATGTTAAAACTTCAGAAATATCAATGTAATCCAGCATTTGGCAGATTGTATCGTCATCCAGCTCTTCCGTATCGATGCCAGTCACTCTCTTTTTTATTTATATCATTCAACATCTTTGATTTAATTACCGAAGTAGCGGCCGAAAGTATAAGTGGGATGTTCTCGTCCTAATCGTCGCAGAGGAATTTCTCTATAAAAGTATCTTCGAATGTTTTTGAAAGAAGAACGAAGTATCTTATCTTCAGTTACTTTTTTGTCATCACAATGTTTAGCTTCAGGTTTTATGTGTCCATACTGGATTTCCTCTACTTTCTTATGAACGATTCCCTCGGAAAAAGCCCATTCCCATTGCAAAGATAGAATGTCGTTGGGCAGGAACAGTTTTTTATTTTCCAATAGCAGTTTTTCATTAAAAAAGAAAGTAAACTCTGCGCCTTTATGTTGCTCATCATACCAAAATTCTTCTTGGTTGCATAGTATTCTGTTTCCAGATGCATCGACGAGAGATAAACGCAAAGTGCAACATTTGATTGCTTCATCTTGAAGAGACAGTGCGCAACGAATAACTTTGTCGGAATTTTTTCCTTTTGTCACAAACAGGTCTACAGACATAACTGATGCATCGTTCATAGGTGACGTAATAAGATAGTTGCATTTTTTCTCCAATGCTAGAGTGCTGAAGTTCTCCAGATTCCACAAGTAGGATATCTTCTGGACTCCTATACGAGTAAGAGCAAAGCATTGGACATCTTGTGACATAGTTTCACCTATTTTCCATATTCTACAGCGTATTGTCAATGCATCCTTGGGAAGAAATAAAGATCGTTTTGTTTCAAAGACTTCTTTTTTTAGTGCGAATTCTGGGAATCCATACCCACACTGTTTCACAAAATGTGCCGCAGCAGTTCCGGAAACTAAAATAGACCCATCTTCTCCTACAAAAGCTATCTCAAATTCTATTGGCCTACTGTCCACATTCGCGACCTCAATTTGTTGAAGGTAAACAGCAATACTTTTGTCACTTTCTTCAACTCTTCCTCTGGGAAAAAGTGATATTTCCCACTTTTTTCCTTCAATCTCATCCACTGCAAATGAAGGACTTAGAATTTCTAAATCAAGCTTTTCAATGATATAACTCATATTTTCTATCCTCCAAGTAAAACAATAACATTTTTTCTCGTTCCGCTGGATAGGCATTTTGATTCAGAATTATCTATTAAATATGAATGATGATTTTACTGTTCAGCTCTATACTAGTAAAAAAAATATTCACGTATGCTGATTTGAACTGTACAGAAAAGTTATGAAAGGCAGTATGAAACTCTATCACTTAAAATCAATGATCACTTTATCTTTTATTCCTATTAAACCTAGCTAAAGTTCCAACAAATATAAGATCAGAAATTTGACATCAGAACCTTTACAAACTAGGCTGAATAAAGTTTTTGAAAAGATTTGGAGATGATTTCTAAAGAGAGCACTCAAAATCGATGCAATATTTTTACATTAATCGATCAAAATTCATTTATAAACAGCATATCCTTTTGGTTCCCCAAGACTGGAGTATCTAGGAATGATATGCCCCAAAATATCTTAGGCATGATTGGTCTTGGCTGCTCAAATTAAATCTTAAACCACTCTTAGTACCCCTCCTCTGCCTTGTACTTCAGCCAATCAACACAGGATTTAAGGGAAGTCTACTCTGGAACCCCACCCCCTTGAACTCAGCAAGCAGTAGTTGAAAATTTTACCCAGAAAGAAAGGAGGGATTTTTTATTTTCGTTCCCCTCTATTCCAAAGGCTGCTTGGATGAAAGACTAGCATGCTTTCTTATATTCCACTTATTCTTAGCAAGTTTTTCAAAACAAACATTTGAAGATTGTTAATGCCCCTTGACAAATCAGAAGGAAAATGCTTCATGACGGCTTCCAAACTGAACTTGTTTCGGAATTCATCAATTAAGTTCTTTGAAAAATTACCGCAGATTCGTAACGAGTTACTTCAGTTGCCAGCATATGATCCGGCTGTGCCCAGCTCTAGGAAAAAAACGTAGGGCTGCAATTGATAACTTCTATATTCATTTTACATCAGTACAAAGACTGTGTTATCTGGGGGGTTAAATTTTCAAAATTATTCCCGTTACGGCTCAAATAGTTACGATGAGCTGCACGCTTGAAATTTCTGGATCTTTTAGAAAATAACTAACTCAAATTAGCCACCCCATTGTAAAAATCACGTGCAACGTCATTCCATTAAAGTTCTATTTCCCCTATAAATAATCAAAAAATTATTTTATATTAATAATTATATCATAAAAGTTTAATCTGACAATTTATTAAATTCCATGACGTTAGAACATTATGCGTTCGTCTAAACTATTTTCATTTAATTTAAATCTTTTCCTAAACTTACAAATTATAATAATTATTCCAAATTGTGATGTGGAGGAGCTCGTGACCACTTTGCCCCTCAGCAGGACTCCGAAACATCACGCCGTTACCTTATTCTTATCATGCGATATAAGGCAGCCTTGTCCACCTCACTGAAGTTAGAAAAATGGACAGCAACAAACGGCAACGTCGTGATGTTTCTAAGTTCAGCGGTGTGACAAAGTGGTCACTAGCACCTCCACATCATAATTTGAAATAATTATTATAATTTGTAACTTTAGGAAAAGATTAAAGTTAATTGAAACTAGTTTATACGATCGCATAATGCTCTGATGTCATGAAATTTGGTAGAATTGTGAGAGTAATATTTTTATGATATAATTGTTAATATAAAATAATATTTTGATTATTTATGGGGAAAAGACTTCTTTAATGGAATTAAGTTGCACGTAATCCTTGGAACTGATTTAACTATTTCGATTAGTAATTTTCGAAAAAAAAAAATCCAGAAATTTCACGTGTGTAGCTTTTCGTAGCTATCTGAGGCCAAGCCAGGAATAATTTTGAGAGATTTTTATGATAAAGGTTGGTGAATTCTCATTCTTTTTATGGACGGAAAATTTATATAGCCCTAGGTCTTTCCCTAGAGCTAGATCATATGCTGGTATTTGAAGTAACTTGTTATGAATTTGATGTAATTTTCAGAAGAACTTAATTCATGCTCTTTTGATAAATTCCGAAACAGGTTCAATTTGGAGGTCATAAAGTGTTTCTTTTGAAAAACTTACAAATTCATAACATTCAAGGCGGAAGTACCCCCCCCCCCGCCGCAGATTTCGAATCCATACATCAACACTGGCCTTCAAACAGCTTTGTAATGCAGAAGTTTGTTCCTAACTCTTCAACCGGCTCGAACGTAGAGAGTCGCTCCAACATGTCTCTTGAAAATCGGCTGGAACGTAGGAAGTTGCTTTCCGAAAACTGCCTTAAACCCGGCTGGAACGTAGGAAGTTGCTTTCCGCAAACTGCTTTAAACCAGGCTCCGACGTAGAAATTCGTCAATGCTTTCCCCCTTAAATGCAATAAACGAGGTGGGTCATCTGCTTGTTAAGGTCATTCTGTGGTTTTCGCTGACAGTTAGAATTTGGGTGGTCCCTCCAATTAGGGGAATGAACTCCCGAGAAGGGAAAATAACGTTTTTCCTAAGAATTCGTGATTGCAGGATCGATTGGTGATATGAGCTGTGTACTTCATTTCTGATTTAAATATTTCATTATTTCACCACAAATTTAATATCTAAATGAAAACTATTATACTTATTAAAGGTAGGGAATCCCTCATATGTACATGTCATAATCATGTATAATAGTTAATGATTGTGATTAGTTCACAAAAATAAGTGTGATTTTTCTGTACTTGGTTGATGAAATATTAAAAATGTACAAGCGAACTTTTAATAATACTTTTATTAAAATGTAACAAATGTAATTACATTTGTAATTTGTTAAATTACAAATGTAATTTTAATTATTGCTTAAGCTTTGTATATAGATTTTGACCAAGCATTTAATACGTAATAAAAGGCAAATTTGAAAATTTTTGGATCTAATTATTTAATTTTTACTGTTTAGAGAGAGTTTTTAGTAAAAGCGTTTTTAATTACTTTTATAGACGTTTTTATCTAAAGTATCTTGATAAATGTAGTTACTTTTATTCTTTTTTACTGCTTAATATTATTTTTTATTTCACTATTTAAAAGCAAGCGTTGTTTACTGCTTTTTGAAAATCATATTTGTCTTTTGGTGTGGGGGGACTCAGGTAGAAAAAAAAACGCTTCTTTTATAAATATAAAAAATATTTTTGAGAAATTATATCTTTAAAATATATAATTATATTATAAATATATACTTAAAATCTCTATAAAAAATCAAAGCACATTCAAATGGGAGGAAGTTTTGTGTCTTGTAACGGGCTGCGAAAAGCGTAAATGAAAAAAAATTACTTAGTAATAATAAGGACTATTTAAAAAAAGTTTAGCATATGAAAGAAAGAAAATATATTTAATAAATGGAAAGCATTTATTTATATTCAACAAAATTCGATGATGAGTATGATATTGCTTTGAAGAATAGAATTAATAAATGTATCTGTGCAATTATAATTATTGCTTTGCATTAAAACAGTTTTACCTATTTAATAAAATTAAATAAATGCATTAAAGGCTCATACGATTTCTAACTGTTTGAACGTATCACAAGGCTGCAGATTCAGAACTTTTCTATTTATGGATCTCGGTTCCTTTCAATTGTTAGTATTCCTTAAGAAAGTTCATGTGTTTCTCTATGTGAAAGTAGTTTTTCGGTTTGTCCGCATTGTTAATAGAAGTTTTACGATCAAATCAAGCAGTAAAATGTCGGTATGTTTAGTGCTTAAAGTTGCCCAAGTTATGTTACAAAGAGAGGCGTTACAGCTGGTGACAACAGCCTATTCAAGAAAAATTAGTGTCCCAAAATGGGTTATATAGAACATGCGCCAGGCAGATTGTACAATGGAAGAACTTTTAATACGAATTTTGCATTGAAAGGGAGGGTATTTTCCCTCGCTAGGCATTCATAAAGACAGGAATGAAATCTTGAAAAATGTTCTGAGTAGTTCTTTTAATCTTTACCATTCTTGAAATTTATGAGTATTTGATTCATAAGATAATTCAGCACTCCTGAAAGCGCTGTTCTTTTTATAAAATTAACGTGGGTATTATGTCAATAATCTATGAAAAAAGTTTTTAAGCTTAGCTCTTTAATCAGTTTTAGATTTTATGTCAAACAAAGTGTGTGCTCTTCTATTTTTTATTTTCATATCTATTAAATTAAAGTTATTTTTCATATAACATTTAAAGACGTACTTCTTAATATATTTAATAATAATTAATGACTAAAAAGTAAAATAAAAAATGCTATTTTTCTGTTCACTAATACAATGCAAGTGGGTTTTCTTACTAAATTTGTTTATATTCTGGTTGAAATTCGGCTATTGACCAGATACTACTGAAGATTGTTTCCAATATAAAAATTGTTTCCTTTAGGAAATTTATTTCTGATGCACCTCCTAAGGCCAATCCTAATAGTAGTTTTCGAAAATGAGCAAAAAAATTTTCACAAATGTTTGGTTCTACACTTGAACTTTATCTAAATGATAACAAAATTTTTAACAAAAGCATACCACTGAAACATACTCAACATTTAAATAATAAGTTGGATATTATTTTAATAACAACAATGGAAAATAATTAGGTTGAAATGATCGAAGCAACAATAAAGGCAATTTAATTTCACTTCCATAATGAAATATATTGATGTAAAATATACTTAAATTCCATAAGATTATATACAAATGTTAAATTAATTATTCCTTCGAATTACCACGGGAAAATTGGAATTAAAATTTTTATTATGCTTTAAACATTAATATATTACGAAAATATTAGCTTTTGGTTTTTTCAAAAGCTATTTGTGAATATTATTTTTGATTTGATAAAAAGTAATTACAGATGATAAGAAGATTTGAACATCATGAGACCCCGATGAGTCATCTGGGACTAGAAGCACCAATAACTTGCTGCTTTACCACACCAACATGCTACTCTGACCCAGTCTTCGCCAATTAATTCTATGACGTAACAATTCACGCTTCTCTCCATTTTTCTTATATATATAAAATAACATATATATTATCATTTCTGTTTTAGCACAACCTTCTTAATATGTAATGTCATTGTTAAGCCACTTTTCTTCCATCCAATTTTTGTGACCGGAGAATAAGATCCTTTAAATGAAAAACTTTTCCCATCTTCCACAAACTGGCAACACTATTACAGATTCAGTAATATCCATAATTTGTTTTATTTTAATTAATGTGCCAAAATTTGTAGCAAGTATTTTTATTGTTGCAATGAAATAAAACCATTATTTTTCACTCGCGGGTTTTAAACGTTCTTGAAGTTATGATTACTTACTGTAGATTGTTTTTCTTTTATTTTATTGTGTTTCCAGCTTTTCAAATTCACATGCAGTGAAATACCTTATAAATATTGCTAATGAAATTCGTTTGAATTGTTCAGACATGAAGAGCATGGAAGCAACAGTCTGTAAGGGGTAATTCTTAATTGTTGGATACATGCAGCTAAGTCTCATTTTTATCTACGAGATAATTTACGAATTTTCATAAAAACTCATGATGATGTTGTAGCTTAATAAAATGGGTGTAGTTGAAATTGTGATTTCATTTATGGAGTTAGATGAAGGAAAGGTTCTTCTCAATATTTATCACCAGAGAAATGCATGGATTTTTGAAAATATTTCTGCACTGACTATGAATCATTTTTACCAAGATTGTTGTGACCAGATTATGTATGATATAAGAAATTGACATTCACTTATTAAAAATATGAATGAAATGATGATTTTTATCAAATATAATCCTCGTGAGTAAATGGATACATTAATATGTTTTCTTATTTTAGCATTAAAATTAACTTTAAAAATTTATTATTTTAATTATTTCAAATTAAGATAAGAAGTCAAAAATCGTCAAATTAATAATATTTTCATCAACATATTATCAATAAAATATTCATCTACAATATATTGACAAAATATTGTTTTATTATTTTCAGAACTTAAAAAAATAGAATGAAAAACAAAAATCTGAAAACAAACAAAAAAAATCGTACAAATTTTTATTTAAAAATTCTCAATAACAGATTATATTTTCCGAAATGAATGTAGTATTTTTAAATTATTAATAATAATTTTTTTATAATTTATTTTAATCAAAGAACTATATATTCATTCATTGTATATCATGCTATTTTCATTTCGAATACCAAATATGCGACTAAAATGCTTACAACTAAAAATTAGAAGAAACTGAAGTAAAATTCACTGAATGTCAGTAAAAAGAATGTATTATATTCGTAATGCAATTTGATGAATGATAATTCCTTTAAATAATCTATTAAAAAAATTTCTATTACTTATAAAAATTTATAAAATCCTATTGCGGAATTTTTTAAAAATTTATTTTTGAACAAATTCTGTTTTCTGCAAACATTGTAGATTGAAAGAGAAGTTCTCAGTTCTCATAGCGAAAACCAAATTCTTATTTGAAAAACCGCATGGCAAATGCCCTGCGTTGACAGATTTATTACTTGATTGATCAGAGAGTACTATTCAAAAACCCTGGTGTTTAGGGGGGACGTGATATTCGAGACGCCGGAAAGCTTACCCCCTGTTATTAATGGTCAAGGGAAAGCAAAAACATACCTAGCCGGTTTACGAATGTTCTGCCAATTTCTTTCTAATAAATTGTGTTTAGCCTTTATTTTAACTGTAGCCGTTTTAAGAACATTCTTAAGCTAGACAGCCAGCGCTGGATGGGCTAATCGAGAACTTACTCCACGGAGCAATTAAACTGTTGAGTTTAACACTCATAATTGCAGAATTGGTGAGAACCTCTTTAATATGACTATTAAAGCTTAATTTAGCGTCTAAAGTTAACCCTAAGTATTTGTACTCAGTATGGTCAAAGAAATGGACAGGAGAGACACAAAGAAAGGAGGAATTTTATTTGCATTCCACATATTGCTTTGAGATTGGCTCCCACTCTTTTCTTACCATGCAGAATAGGGGCATCTGACTATTCTAGTTCTCTTTTCTTATTGTCATTCACAAGTGCTTAGGAGTAGGGTTTAGGAAATTTGGTCTGTCTGAGAGTTGTCAAACACAGCGAGGATCGAATTATTAAATAGAAAATTATAATAATTACAAAAATAATAAACAATTACAATTATTAATAGACAATAGTTCTGGAAAATCTTACATTTTAGCTGTATTTTGAAAGTTATTAAATTTTGTGTCATTAAATTATAAAGAATATGCAATGGACCTTATTTAGATTAAAATCAAATATTTTTTTAATTAATTTTAAAAAACTTGCAGTCTTTGACGACCAGCTTCTTTCCCCATGTTTTTGACTTTTTATATTATTATCATTATGTAATAATTTAGTGATAGCGATTACTAAAATAGTAACGGTTAAGCCTCTTTTAATATTTATTAAATTTCGTGTTTTTTGTCTACTTCTTTTACAACTGAAATTGAATATATGAATTTAACTGAACACCAATCCTCTACAAAACATTTCTAATAATATTTTCAAATTAAATTAATTAGCAAAACCATGCGCAGCTGTAAAAATATTCAATGAAGCAGTCTGAAACTTTCGTATAGTGATTTATTTACCGTTTCGCAGCTGTCATTCAGTAATATATAATAAGAGCAATTTCTGGACCATGTACATTAGTGTTTTATATACATGGCCCAGATTCATTTGCAAATTTTAGGATCAAAATCAAAACATTCCCCAAAAAAATCTATTTCATATATTCCAGTTATTTTTATAAACAACATACTTACAAATATGGTGAAGGGAATGAACTATAATATAAGAAATATATGCGTTTGCAAAAAAGTTATAGCTTATCAAGTATTTCTGTATTGAAAATTTAACCAAATTCGTTATTGAGAATTACAACAAAACAAATCTAACAGCAACAAATCTAAACAAAGTACTCAGTTCAAAGTTATATCCCTGGTTCATTGCTTTTGGAATACTTAAGGTAGCATTAT
>JAPMOR010048734.1:18013-54486 GCA_026543865.1 Argiope aurantia | reverse complement strand
CAAAATTCAAAAAGAGACGAAAAATAGTGATTCCGAAATGAGTAAAATATTAATAGGGAATTTTAAATATTTTGGAGGGTGAATTTATTTACAGACAAATGATGTAATGTATTAAAAATTTTAAAAAATATATAATATAATTTAATAAAAATTAATTTATAATAATAATATAATTTAATAAAAATGTAATTAAAAAAATAAAAAATATAATGAAAAGTTAAAATTTTACTGTAAAAAAATCATTAAATCATTTTTTTTAAACAGGAGTTTCGTTTAAATCGAATTTATATATAAAAAAAAAAATTAGTTTTTTGCTTTGCAATGTATATACGCAAGTAAATTTTTGAAATCATTGCAAAATTTAGACTTATAAAAATTTGTATAAAAGAATTAAATAAAATTTTGGGAAATGATGGCAACGTTCGAACTAAACATATTTGCTCTGAATTTCTATTTTAAATTAATGTATTTTTAGTGAAATAATGATTAATATCTTACTTAATGTTTAGTTAGAGAGTAATTTTTTAATTGGATAAATTCGATAATTTTTTTAATTAAATAATTTTTAGAATCTCTTTTTGAACATATATATTTGGATTTTTATGATTTTTAAATTTAATTCATAAAAGTATTAAGTATTATTATAGAAGTGCTTTACCATTTTTTCTTGAAGATATTTCTAATATTTAGAATGAATAAAAAATTTACTTGAATAAAAAAAAATTTACTTGAATTGTAAATATAAATGATACATAATTATTTTATTATATTTAAACATAAATTCGGTGTTGGTATCATTCAGTACAGAAAACCTTTTGTTCAAAATGACATGCTTTAAATAAGTATTTTTATATATTAGAATATGACAGTATTTATAGAAATATTAACAAAAATTAAGTACGAAGATGAAAAACAATAAAGAGGAACAAAAATAAACACTATCCGGAAACCAGAACGAAATCGGAAACGCAAATTAATTGTAAATATCGATTTATTTTATCACGTGCCATCGTGAACCATGTTCCATGAACATGATACCGATAAATCGATATTTTTTCAAAAACTGATATCGAAAATTGATATTTCAAAAATATCTATTTTTTTCTCTAAATCGAAAATTGACAGTCCTAGTTGTGACATCATCATGTTTCTCTGTTTGATTTAGACGAGGTTTGGTTACCTAAAATCTCAAGGTTGAATTGATGTCTGAAAGGTCATAACACTTTGTCAACGTGAACTTCGTACTTGAGAAAATAAAACTGATTTCAAATTTCCATATAAATCCAAAATATGAGTTCTAGTTTTCTGGGCCAAATTGCCATTGATGTGTATTTGGATCTCTTTCTTTTGGTCCACTTTTTCAAAAATGTAATACAGATTTACAACTTTGATATTGAAAGCTTGTGTCAAATATTATTTTTCTAAGTTGTGTTTTTAGTTGTCACATTCATGTGGAATTGAAATAAACTGATAAATTTCATCTAAAATTCGATAGAAAACTCCAATGTAGTAGAAGAAACGCTAAATGGCATCTTACTAGCTAATTCGTTTTTGGTTTATGATGTTCACAGGCATAATTCTAAAAATTGCTCTTTTCAGGTTTCACAGTGATATAAAATATGAGTATTTTTCAAAAACTGAATTTTTTAATGGACAGATCTCTTTCTACACAAGAAAGTAGTGAATTAAAAATAAAATATTACATTTTTCTGTATATGTAATCAGATACCTTGCAGAAATTCATGAAATAAAATGCTTAAATATGAAATATAAACAGGTGGTATTAAATAAGGGGCAAATAGCTATATTTCATAAACAAAAAAAAACTTACAAAAAGTATTGCTATAATTTGTATAAATTGCAGTTGTGAATTATTTTAGAAACGAGAATAAATTGTGAGCAATTAAGATAAGCCGACGAAATTTCTTGATACGGCTAATGAATGTTACAAATTTGTTGGTGAATATGCAACAAATAAAACGCATATTTGGAAAGGCCTGTAAGTAGTATTAGCGGACAAAAATTGAAGTGAGACTTCTAAAGAGGCTGCACCGCACCTAGCATCTTACAACATTTCAAGTTTTCGATATAAATTAAATAATCTCCTAAACCTTTATACTCGCGAAAGTATTTTAAAGAACACTGTTCAGCGTTTCCTTAGACAGTGTGAGCAAGATTTTTTGAACTTTGGTTGGCATAGTGTAATTCTTGTCGAATAGCCAAATGGCGATCATTTTGTACAGATGAGAGTCAAAATAACTGTCAGATTGGTACAAGATGTAGAGAAAAGCACGAGCTCAAGGTATTGTTGGCGTGAATTCAGAACTGCCTCCAACATGGTTGAAATTGGTCATTACCATGGTAGTAAGCAGGCGTCACGTTGGACGAAAATTCACGGATTGGAACGGGACACTACGAATACACAAACTTATTATCAAGATATTCTATCGCTTCATGTATCCAGTTTTTGTGGAAACTGTTTCACCTGCATTGATGATAGTGATCGTATTGCGATGGTGTGTAATTAAGGATGTTGCATCGAATGGAATGTGGCGCCCCACCTCAGTCCCTTAGAATAAGCATGAAATGCATTTTTGAGAGGATCGAATCTTAACAAAAAAAAGTTCTTGTTGTAACGCTTATTAAACAGGATATAGGGGAATTTATCCCGTATTTTCAATTTTAAGCCAGACAAGAAGACTACTCAGATGATACTATGTATCATTGATGCTATGTGTGCCTTAAGAAAATCTCATAAAAATACCATTTTCAAATTATTAGGACACTTTTATTTATTCCTCTGAAAATTCAATTGGTGCGTTATTTCTTTGTAGCTTATATTTTTGTAAATTTATTATTTGTTTTAGGTTTGTTTTTGTTCTATATTTAGGTCTTTGACAATACAAAACTGTTAGCTCACACAAACTAACAAATATACGAAACTTATTTTAATAAATTATTAACAAATATACAAAAATTATTTATCTTTATTTATATAATACAAAACTTGTTTTTTTTCTTACAGTATGTTGCTGCCCCTTAATGTATGGGCACTTGACAATTTTTTTCATTCTATTTCTTTTTTTTAAATTTTACTTCGTGATTTTATTATTATTTTGTAATCAGAATTCGTTCATATATAAACGAAATAAAATTGCACAAATATTAATTTCGGAAAAGTATATTAGAAGCGCAATGTAACTTATTTTATAATTTAAGGTTTTGAAAATTTTGTACAAGAATAGTGTATTTTTTCGATAAATTAATTAATTCTTTTAACATTTGAAAATAATATACTCTATTAAGTCTATTACTTACTAATTTAAAAAAATACTGTGTGTCATTTCATTTAATTAATTTTAAAAATTTGATCATTATTTTTTAAATGATCCACTTTTTTAAAAACGAAATATTATCAAATCTGAAGTAATTGAGAAATTAAAGAATCTTATTCATGTAGACACTCTGAATCAGTGTTTGCAATGATATGCTGCAGATTTTTATATGGCCTAAAAATGAAACCAGCTTTACCGATAGTGCAATAAAGAATACCGAATTAGTATGATTGGAAATTGCGATTATACGAAACTTCTTACGACATTTCCCTAGCGAGAAAATTGAAATATTCTCAATTCCCTTCATCTTCAATATCCTGGAAGTATTCGAAATTTATTCTATAATTTATTCACCGCGCGAGGGGCTTTTGCTGCGCAAGCTGCTTGTTGGAGGAACAGAATTTTCTGTATGCGAAATCAGCTTCAAATTGCTTATCGATTTTAACTCCTCTGCGATGAATTTATGTTCTCATTCAGCAGATCCCGACATCAGGGGGCGCTCTTTCTCGCCACATGCCTCCGAACGTTGAATGTGGGTAGAAAATGGGTGATTCTGCCTCCTTTTTTTTACGCAGAAAATAATAAATCTTAATTGAAAATAAATTATATATTTTTGCTCACAAAATCTAATAAGTACGTATTTAAAATAAATAAACGAAAAAGCTGATGGTGAATTTTGGAACATTTGTTTTGATACAAAGTTACTCAAACGTATATCACTGGTTGTTCCATTTTTAAAGTGCTTGCAAATTCAATAACACATTGCATTATTTTTCCGGATACCATTTTTAGACTTAAGATTTAGATGACATTTCTAAATGAATAGAAGTTGATGCTTTCTTGCACTTTTTATTTTAATCTTTATTATACTGAGAGTTTCTTTTTTCCCATAGTTTTTGGTGGAATTTTTTAAAAACTTACTTATGCAATTTTGGGTTAAATAGAAGATACGAAATTTAGCATATGACTGAAAAAGTGGTACAATTTTAATACATTTCAACACATCATATCGTTGAAATACTAGATTTTCAGACTATTAATTAAAAATAAATATAGGGCACGTTTGCGACTCTATTCTGATTTATGATCGAAATAAAATCCGGTGTAGTGAAACTGATTAAAATGAAACAGGCTCATTCGTCTCACTAATCCTCATGCATAAATATATTACTCACTATTAATGCTATAAGTATTTATTTTATATTAAAATGTTCATCTATGAATATAATTGAATAATATGAAATTTAAATGTTTTAGCTGGGTAATATTTGTATATAAGTGTTCAGTGTAAATAAAGTAGTTGTGTAGTAATTTTTACAATGAAATATGCTTTTATAAATGACATATATTTTTTTAATTCTTATTTATATGATAGAAAATAAATAAAAATAATAATAAAAAACGTTGTGAATCCCTTACCTAATATTTTAAACTTATCACTTCAGTATCTTATCCTGCTTTTAAATTGTGGTTTGTTTACTTTTTTTCAAGTCAAGGAAAATGGGAAAGTTTTTTTACGCAAATTAATTGTCTGGAAATGTATGAAACTTTTGTGGACAAATTGGAAGTTGGACTTATTTTACCCTACAATATAAGGAAAAGAAAATTTCAGTTTCCGCTTTTTTTTCCTTCTGATTTCATAAGGTCTGGTTTTTCGAGGGTAGAGAGGATGCAAACGAAGAGATCTTTCTAAACAAGATTAAGAAGCAATCGAAGTTGGAACAGTGCTTTTCAGCTCCTAATTTCTAAAGTTGTGCAACTATTGAAAAGATTCCAGCCCAAGAGTTCTTTGTTTTGATGAGGTGACGTCTCCTTTGATTTAATTATTTTCTCGGTTTCACTTAATGAGTTCACTTAAATATGGAGGAAAAAAAAAATTTAAGCCTTTACATCATTTCCAACCATTTTGAATTGGATGGAACCATCCAGGAACTTAAAAAGATATTCACTCTCCCTACATTGTTTCACTCCCTATTGCTTGCTGCTTCCACTATTGAAATTTTTACTTGGAATTACCCCGAGATAACTTTCAGCCGATTAGATCATTTCTTTCAAAAGTGGTACAAAAAATATACTCGAGTTTTCGAATTCTTTGAGCAAATTGAAATTCAGTTGGCTCCAATGCCAACATTTTTTCGAATCTTGACAATATTTAATTGGGATTTTCATATAAACTGTCCTATATAATTTTATTCGAAATTATGAGAGATAAAAATTGTTTCGCACATGAAAATTATATACTACAAATATTCATAATTTCTTGAATATTCAGAATATTTTATTAAATTTTAATTTTATAGTCTTTGCTGGTATATTGCAATTTATTCTGTAAATTTTATTTAATTTACTTGAAAATTCTGCTTATTATGAGCAAAAAAACGCCTTTATATTATTTCGAATATATGCTATTTTTACAAAAATGCATACAACTATTCCACACAGCAAATGAAATCGATTGATGAACATTGCGAATCTAAACTGGCCCAAATCCTCTTTCTTTGATCAGTTCCTTGGCGGTTCACTAAATGCTGTAATGGCTGTGCTTTCGCTGCAAAATGTGAGTTCAAGGATATTTTTTACGATGTTCAAAGATAGTTTCTGGGGAAATTCGAAAAAGTGCGTAATTTTGAAAGTGTCTGGAGACTTTTGATAGTATAGTGTTATATCTGCCAACAATAAAAAAGAATATGCATAAAGGAGAATATGTTAGCGATTTGGAATGTTTGACTTAGAGCTGCCGAATTTGACACAAATACATTTAAAAAAATGGGAATATGTTAATAATTCGGAATGATTTTTATTTAATTAAAACCGTCTTATTTTGGATTTTTTTTCTGCAGTAACAAATTATTAATGCACAAAAAGGATTTTTTTTAATGGAAGGAAGATTCTGTTTATTGCCTGCCTTGTTTACATAAGGAAAAATTAAGTGCGTCGGAAAACACAACCTGCAGTTAGACGGCAGATTATTCTGACTTTTACATGTTAATGGCCCTGTGATATCATGAGGTTTAACTCCGTTTGAAAGCTTCATATACGCCACAATTAAAAGTATAAAGCATTTAAAATGATATCAATTTAATGCCTAACACAATTTTATTGTAAAAATATTTTAATGAGGGAACCGCGAATATCTAGTCATATATAAGGCGGAGAGTAAATGGACAAAATGAAATTCAGATGATGGGATTATTCTCGATAAAAGTACGAGGTCACGTGATGAGAAAGGAAATTTATGCATTTGGAAAAAACAAGAGACGGAGACGGAATTGAAAGAACGGGGATTTACTGTTTAAAGAAAGCGAAACAAAGCAGAGCCTCCTTGCTCATCGAAAATCAAAAATAATAGTTGAAAATTGAAATTGAACACATTTTTAAGTGCTCATTGTGAGCTCCTCCAGAAATAAGAAGGATGTCGAAGCAGACCCCTCAATTTTTTTTCTCTATGTCTGATTCGAATCTTTGAACGAATGCTGATATGCATGTATGGCGATACTTGATATTTTTTTTCTCGAGCTACATCAAACTGCAGGTGTTTATTCTTCCTCTATCAACTGACTTTCATAAATTTAAGACACGCATATCTGCAGGTTTTCAAAGTTTCACATCAAAGATGCTGAAGGAGTGTGGGATGAGTTATCGCATCTCTTGATATCGTTCGTAATTTTGGAGGTGCTTATAATGAACACTTATAATTAAATTTAACTTTTCAACAGTCATTTGTAATTTTTGCTGAATAACAAGGTTATAATTTGTTTCCTTTTAATAGCTGTGCAAAATTGGGATATTCATTTATAATCAGTCTGTAGTCTCCTCTTTTTGCAACTTCCATTATCGTTTCGCATCTTTGAAACTTGAGCATCGTTGTCTTCATCTGAGTAACGGGACGATGTCAGAGCAATAATTTGGTTATGAAAGAGCGGAATCAATGCTTTTTTAAATAGTTAATTTAACGTCAGGAGCCGGCGCTTAATCGTTGCAAGCTACACGTATGCGTTACAATTATTTGAATATCTGTTCTCACAAGTCGGTCATGGTGACAGTTTTCTCCTATCCTGCGGGAAATGCCTCATTTCACTTAAATTTCGAGATTATTCCGGAAGTTTTTGGGCGTAAATTATAGAAATATAATAATACATATTCTGGAAGGTTTTGGGCATAGAATATAAAATTATACTGTAATTTTATATTCTACTTACTCCCATTGGTTTCCCCAATGTTTTAAGGTTTTGCTGATATTCCTTAGATGAATATCAAAAAGCCTTTTTCTAGAGATTGTTAAGAATTCAGTTAACCATGTGGTCTTCTTGGGTTGAGCTAGCTGCCAATCATGTAAATATCACGTGGTCTCCCTGTTGATGCTAGTATATATATATATTTTTTTTCCCCACCAGAAGTGAACTTGACTTGTGTACTATGGGAAGTGTGATCTCGGTTTCTCTCCCAAAAAATTTTATGTGTAGTTTTCTAGGCCTACTACACTGTGGCGTAATCATGTGCCTTTTGTTGTTGATGTTACCAATAAACTACATTAAAGACAACTTGTGTCTTCAAGTCATTTCACCCAGACCACAATCTTCACTATCAAATAAATGATTGTGTAATCAAGAAACGCAACGATAATCTAATTTTTTGCTCGCTAGATTATTAAAGTTTTTAAAACAGTATCGCCCTTTTTTACTTTCGCTTATTCCGAAGTATACAGAGTGAAAGCAATTTAAAAAATCGATCTCAGAATTCGGACGAATCTCCAAGTTTCAGACCTCTTTGAGTCCAAAAAACCAATTTTTTCGGAATTACACCTGTCTGGTTGTGAGCAGAATAACTCAAAATCTTTTTGCAAAGTCTTGATGGATGAAATTTCATTTTTGGTCTTTACACTAGCGTAATTTTTTAGATTTTTATCAAATTTTGTACAAAAAAAATTTACTATTGAAAGTTGTCTGTACTAAGAAACATAATAACTACATAGAGTGAAGAGGTAAATAAATAAAATTTGTTACACCGTTTCAGCACCTGATGCATTGATTTTTTTTATGAAATTTCGTACAAAATCTGTCAAAGGTTTGATCATCTATCGAATCATACTTTCGCATGCATTTAAATAAAATAAGATATATGAAACTTTGCTATACGATCTTGAACTGCAGTTAGAGCTCTGTGTGAAAGTTTGATTTCAGTCTGTCGAAAAAAAAAAAAAGCAATCAAAGTATATTTAGTATTTTTTTTTACAACAAAGCACAAAACGCTCATATATATTAGAAAGTCAATGATGAAGACTAAAGGGGGGATAATATCACCAACCGTTTACACTTGTTAAGCCAAGGATGATAACTGGAGAAGAGAGAAATAATACCGCGAGTAGTGCCGTTTACACTTGCTAAGCTGATGATAATGACCACGGAAACGCGAATATCTATATATATACACACACACACCATCAGCAGGGTTCAATTCGCATGCTAATTCAATTATAGCGATTAGGGGAAAGAAGGACGAATAAAATCATAATATTATGAACAGTTTGCTAATAGAGATGAAAAAATAAGAAGGCTTTGCGCACCATTGAATTCAAAATGCTAAGTAATGCATAGATATGCCGAAAAATTAGACCCTGTGTATTCGGCACTGACAGTAATCCAAAATTTTCTGAAAGTGAACGGATTACGGTAAAAAGAAAACAAACCAGTGGATGCTTATATTAGCGACAATAATCTGTTGCCTTGTCATTTGAATATTTTGCTGTATTTATTATAAACAATGTAGTTTTCTGTATAATGTTGTGGCTTATACATTAATATAAATATTAAAATGCCATTTTCGATATGAACATTTGACGGAATACTCAAAGATTTCTCCGATAATAATAGATCATTAAAGCGTGCATCATATTACCTTCCCAAGTAAAATCCCTGGAAGATAAAATATGAGTCGCGAAATCTGCAATTTTTCTAAACTGTGATAATAGACGGAGTATGCGTATAAATCATTGAATATGCCCGTTGATGTAACGGGGAAAAACTATTTTCAATGTCTGCTGATGGTATCCTTCGATTCAATATTTTCCCAATTGTAAAAATAAAAATTAATATTCTTGAGTGTAAAAGGGAAACAAGACATGAATGCGGTTAAATATAGTTTTAAAATCAAACATTGAGGAGACGAAAAACCGAATGAGCAGATTTTCTCGATTTCAGTCAATTGAAGCGAAAAAATTAAATTATTCGTATTTAGCGATGCATCTACTCCACAAATTCATCAGAAATGAGCCTAGTAGAAATTCCAGCAGCCTTCTTGTCGATATATAAAGCAGCCTTCTTGTCGATATATATTATCAATAAACTCTGAAAGAATAATCAGAATTCTGGACATTCGTTCAATTACCTAAATATTGTGTAAATACACAAATATCCAATTGGGTTCATATGTTTTTGCCTTTTTTTTTGTATATATATATATAACGCTTTTTCAAATGTACATTGCGATACCCCTTGTGGTGTTCATTTGCCTCGTCGAAGTTACCAGGAAGTCGCATAATTGAAATAAGTATTTTACGAAGTGAAATGAGTGCTTACCTGTATATCAATCCCATGAAAAAAATGTGGAAAAGTGAACGGATGACCCAAGTCAATTTGCTGACCGAAGTGTAAACGGAGGCGGAGCTTCTCTGATTCCTGATGTACCAGTGGATGCTGAGAACATTGACCACCACCGAGGACAAGAGGACGAAAGTGGCCGTCAGGACTGCCCACAGGATGCGTTTTTCTGCGAAGAGGACGTAACATACGACTAGATCCGAGCCCAGATCGCCAGCATAGCACATGATAGACATGAGGATGTCTAGGCATCCGAGGGGTGAGTATTGCTCACAGTGTTCGAGGCTTGAAATGGACAGAGGGTTATTGTTCTGGGGCACTCGAATGTCCGGAGCTATGATGGCGATGGCTGTTTCGTCGTAGCTTGGGTCCATCCGCAGGCCTCTCGGGGCTGTGGGGTAGTGAGGCGCCGAGGACAGAGGAGGGCCATGATGCTGCTGAGACTGATGGTGGGGTGGCTTCTGAAGAGTCCGGTAGTAAGGAAGCTCCTCCAAGAGCTCAACTTCGTTTATCATGACCTCTGGAAAGATAACAGAATGGTAAATGTCGACATGAGGCAGATGAATTTTACATTGATCTTATAAAGTTGATATTTATTTTTCGATATGATTGTGCTCAGTGTTGTATTCTGTTTGTTTATTATAATATTTAATTTTTCTTATCTAAGTGTGCTAGCAACTTACTAATCTTAAAAGGAATCTACCTTCATAATTTGGCGTGCCAAAAAGAGTAATTGTTTTACTTTATAAGGATTCAGTTTCAGAGAAATTTCCCTCATTTTGCGTCTGCTCGTAGAACTGAATGGAACAAAACTACTAAAATGCATTTTAAGGCAATTAACAAATTTCTAAAAGTCAAAACGCTAATTTTATTAAAACAGTTTCTTTCAATAATGTGCGCAAAAAATATGAAAAGGAAAGAAAAATATTTATCTCTTTTACTTTCCTTGTATTATACTATGCTGTATATTAATACATTGCTCATTTTTTTTTTAACTTTTATATTTTCTTCTCAATACTTGGGCTTTAAAATTTTTTTGATTGATATGAATTTTAATGAAGCAGTCACAGACATGAATTATGAAACTATATAAAGAAAAAAAATTCGTAAAAGTAGTTGATTCTAGTATTCATTTATAATACAAATTTTGGTTTGAATTGCATTCAAGAAGATTTTCTAATAATTATTTCAACAATTATTATAATGATCTAAGAAAATGTGACATTGCGCTTTATTGGAGGACTAATCATTTCAACAGAATTTAGTCTTTATATTTTTTCAATATAAGTATAGATTTTGAGTAAAAGGAAAGCCATTTGGAATCTAGTGATAATCAAAAGAGATCATTTTTAGTTGAATAAAACAAGATCTAATCTTTAGATAAATCTGTTTCCTTGTTTTTCCAAACTTTTAACTGCACGTATATTATGAGAAGCAGCTTCCAATGAAAAACACAAATCAAGTGTAAACAAGTAATATATATATATATATATATATATAATATAATTTTTAAGTCAATTTCTACTTAGGTCAACAACAATATATATATATATATATATATATATATATTACTTTTTATTAAGTAATTACAATTAATATAAATATGTATATACAGATGACAGAATTACAATATTAAGTGGCAAAATAGAGCTTGGCGACGGATTTGGCGACCAAATAGAAATTACTGGACAAATTTAATTAATTAATTAATATTTGGAAAAAACTGTATTAACATCAAGTGTCATCCACTACAAGTTTTAAAAAATGTATTTGAACTTGAGTGGGTGAATAAAAAGTATTTTATTAACGATTGAAAATTTGAACAAGATATATAAATATATATAGGGAGAATGTGAGCTAATAGTAGGAATTGAAAAATAAGGAAAATGCAAGCCCTAATACAAATAGAATATTTTAATGCACACAGTTTTAAGGACATTCCTCAGCTCCAAAGAAGAGGTTGTAATTTCAGAATTATTATAACTTTATTTATTACTAGCCGCCTTTGGCGACCAGCCGGTTCGCCAGTATTACCGCTCGCTACAATTTTCAATTAAATATTTTAAGTAACTGGTCTCTTAAAGGATTCTCAAACAAAACATTTTTAATCTTCAAATTTTGATAGTCATACCAAACTTATACTGTTTAGATCGTTTCGTTCAATTTACTATATATATTTTGCTAATTTGTTGTCATTTCCGGTAAAACTTCAACGTTAATTTAAAGTGTAAACGATGAAATTGCAATTAATATTAAGATATTTTTTAATAAAAGCAAGCGTTTTATTTTATTTATCATCTTTATTGTTATTTATTATTATTGAATGTGAGTATTGCAAACAGAATCGCTCGGTATTTTAGTCTTATGTGAACTACAAAATATTTTTCATAATTTATGTAGTATCTCAAACAATAATTCAACAAAAATTTCTGAGATTCAGCATAAAATTCAGTTTTTAGTTTTGCTTTCAAAAGGATTGAAATGAAATCAATAATAATATTTTGTTCCTGCCTATAAATATGTTTAAAAAATTATGTAGTCTGAATTTAATGCAGTAAGGTATCATATTCTGAGAAATATTCTGGACACACCAAATTTTAAATAAATGAATGAATGTTTCTATTTTCCACGATCAACTAAGACTTATTTATAAAGTTTTAAATGTTAAAAATTTAGAAAAACTCAACATTTCCATAATCTTAGGCCAATTAATCTTGAGAAACCTGCGCGCTGATTGGCGTATTTTCTTTGAAGCGATCGATGGAAATTCTAAAATTATCCTTTTTTTTATTGAATAGTGATATTCAAATTTTCATAAATCAGTCAGTTTAAGTGATTGGAAATTAACTCTATGTCCACCATAAAATCTGTGCTTTCTCTTGTGGTGTATGCATTCTCCTTAATATCCGCTCGAATAAAACATCACATACAAAAGTACTACATAGAACAAACACATGAAAAGTAAACATAACATTTCAATAGTTGCCAAAAACAAAAGAGAGAAAAATGCAATGAATAAGCAGACGATATTTAGAAAAGTACAGATATTTAGACTGTAAAATGAAATTATCTGAAATTAACCACACGCGCAGACGATATTTACAAAAGTAGAAATATTCAAACCTGAAAAGGAAAATATATGAGTTATTCCATCAATAAATGCCATAAGTTTGTTTACATCTTCATTATTTTATGAGTCATTAAATATCAAAATGGATCCGGGACTGAATAAACACCCTGTTTAGAGAGTGTAAAAGATCATAAAATAATTTTTCTTGAATTTATTTTTTAGAAAAAATAATATTTCATATTTGTTTCATTTCCTACAAACACGTGCCGAAAATTATATTTTTGCAGATTTCATTTCCAAAAAGATTTAATTTATTTTTAATTGGAGCTTTAATCAATGTGATGGCAACACTTTGAAAAAAGCTAAATTTTTCCCATGAATGCGAAACGTGCTTAATCATAATTTTTTATTTTTGACGAAAAAAATTATTGAAAAATATAGTTAAAATATTTATTTAAAAATTCATTAAAAATAGAAATTTAATTTTAAGATTAAAACATTAGTATCATTTAAAAGATAAATTTTTGATCTTTAACTTCATGTAAAAATCTTTTTTGTGCGGTAATATTTTCGGAAGTTATAGCAGAAACACGTCAAAATGTCGCTTAATTTTTAAATAAATAAAATTCTAGTTAAAAATTCGAAAAAATAACCCCCAGGTGCACGTTCCAGGCGTCCAAGGTATACACGTGCCAAATTTGGTAGCTGTAGGTTGAATGGTCTGGCCTGTAGAGCGCCAACACACACGTACACATTGAGCTTTATTATAAGTATAGATAATTATTTACTTAAACATCGGGGCAAGTATGAGACACAAAACTCTATCCCATGCGAAAAGTTAATAATTGTTTGAATTGAGCGTTTTTTTCCCCCCGAAATTTTATATTCTATATTCCGTAGATATTTGTTTTCTAATTAAAGCTCGAAAAAACTTAAAATGTTGTTAATTTGCTTATGTCAAATAATAATGTAAGTAAATACTGAATCATTCCTTAATTTCTTTTCAATATTAAAAGCATTTCATCTCATGAAGTGTTTTTAGAATTGGCGATAGTGATGAGTTCAGTTTTCTTGAGCTCATACTCGTAACTTGTTATATTTCGATAAAAATGTAAAACATTTAGTTAAAAATGATAGTATACGGAGTTTTTATAACAACTGTATATGTAGTGAATGATGGAGGTATCTAAATGTAAAAAAAGGAAACCTGAACCGTGATGTTCTGAGTAAAGAAGAATGCAAATGTGAAATATGTTGTTTCCCTATATTTTAAAAAAAATGTAATTAAAAAAGTGAGTTAGAATGTTATCAGAAATCTAATTTAATTAAGACGTTTAATCTGAAAAGAGTTAAATTAATAGCAGATAATATTTATGGACGGTATTCATCTTAATGATAGTTTTTGCATGAATATTTACAGAATCATTAAAAAAAAATTGTGAATTTTTTATTGATATGTAATTTAGTCCAATTTGAGTCAAATTCTAGTGTTAAAAGAAATCATTCACGTAGCGTCATAGTCGCTCCAATAGTGAAAATAAAATTGGAGTTATGCATTTTATAAATCAGTGTTACTTTAATTGAATTAAAAATTAATTTTAAAGTTAATTTCCATAGAGCCACGTAATTGCACGTTTTGTTAATTCAATGTTAAAGAGTTTTTGATTTTCATTCTGTTGTCATGAATTGTTTCATGTCCTGTTGTAAACAATACAACGCATGTAGCAATGTGACGCAATAAAATCACAATGTTGTAAATGTTACTACTTTATCTCAATACAAACGCTACTGTAACGGCGTGAATGCACGGATTTATTTTCTTTAGTTAAATAAACCAACCTTTGTCATATGCCATTTTATGAGGTAGACGAGTTTGTGCTTTTGTAGAAACATTAAAGATTGTATTTATAGATAGTTATTGCTGTTTGAAGAATTTACAATTCAAATAAAAGATGACATTTTTCGTGATAGTTAAAAAGTAATGTGATTCATTATCATAATTTGATTTTAATTCATGTTTCAACTTGATAATGGAAAAAAAAAATATGATAAGTAATTGCATTTGAAATACTGAAAATATTCTAAGGTATATGCTTTGACGTCAAGAAGGGAATTTCTAGCATTTCAGGTTTTAAAGCAAAAATAATTTTCTCTTAAGGTTTGGTGAAACTGTATTTATACAATTTTTAATACATTCTTCATAGTAATTGTAGAATTAATTTTTTACAAATTATGAAAATAAATTTTTCTTTGTTTTGGAAATAATATAAGAATAATTATTTTTATAACCTTGTGTTTATTCCATTTAATCTTATCGTGCCAATTATATTTCGTATTGCAAAAGAAAATCACTTTATCGGAATATGGATTTTATTTTCATTGCATTTATTATTCATGTTTAATCATTAAAACTCTTCAATTGATTTATATATATATAAAGTGACATTATATTTAAAAAATGTAAAATAATATTAATTGCTATAATTAGATATTAATGACATAAACACAACCTTAAGCATCGTTTGAAAAATTCCACAATTTGTGATATATTTTTTTAAATATATTTTAATATATTTTGTTGTCATATTATTGTTCGAATGAACAGATTTTTAAAACTGTACTTTAAGTGGTGCACACATTTATTTGAAGTACTGTAATTTCGAAATTACATTTGTGTAGCAATGCACGTTCTTTCCTATTGCGAATCATTTTTTATACCGATAATATGAAAGGTTGGTGCACAAACCAGGCATCCTAATATTATTCTTAATGATAACAAGATTTGTTCTTTTCATTTTAAAACCGCTCCTTCATTACCCAGCTTTTATTTATTCCACTTTTTCCATGTTTGCAATTGCTTTATAGTTCATATATTTTACTCGCAATTTCTTTATTGCGACTAAACGCTTTCTAATTAACCGTAAAAGTTACTAGTGAAAGTCTATATCTTTGAGTTTTTTTTTTTTTTTTTCATAACGCTTTATCAATTCTACATTTATTTTGAAATAATTGAGAATAAAATGTACGCATCTTCTATTTTTTCTAAATGACATCAACAATACTCGGCATTTGAAGTGTGCAACAGATTGACTTTGAGACATAATACAGTTGTTAGACGATCCAGATGTAACTGGATTTCTAGTTATTATTATTAATATTTATTTTCGACTCTTTGTCTTTCTCAAATTTTAGTTTAGAATAAATATATAATTAAATTATTTTTACACAGATTATTATTAAAACAGAATCTTGAGGATCGGTGTTTCCATGTAGACTGCTCATTAGATAGTAATACTTGTGAAATTTTTCGGCGACCTTAAAGCTCTATTCATAAGCTTTTTTTGGCATAATTTATTGAATAGTCGATAACTTACCAAAATTCTGTACATTCCATGAGATATTTCTTTCTGCTAGCAATTTTTCATTTCAAATACATGTCGGTAATATACATATTTCAAATTCAAACATAATTTTTAAAGAATAAGACAAAACGATTTCTTGTTGATCATCTTAAACTTTCAATTATTAACTATATAATATGAACACAGAAATGATAGAACTTAAAAAAAATTAATTCCTCACTAAAAATTAACTTAAAACGCAAAGATTGAGAAACCAAATAGATGGACAGCTGCAGGGAAAGATAAATTAACCTTCATTAGTTTTCGTAAACTTTTGCTTCGCTAGTTAAGTTACTCAAAAATATGTGTTTCATTGATGCAAAACATATCACATTGTTATCTGGAATTATTTGAAATTATCTGCGATTTTTATACATGGCAATTTGACGGATTTTTAAAATAGGGTCTCAATCATCCCTTTATTTATGTCTGTGGGCTCTTAAAATGCATGCAGAAGACTGGGGGCACGGAAAGTTGAATTCACTCAACAATTTAACTTTGTGAACGAAGCAAATTCGCCATAGCTGCCTCCGTCATCTCATTTTGCGCAAGCGCGTGCACCACTGAAGCCAGACACTGCTGTGAACATTCCCATTCTGGTGAAGAACAGCACCGATAAACACACCGAGGTGGCACGAATTCCACATTCAAAATCTCAAACGACTGAGGCGTGAACCGTTTCTTGCGTCAGCTGCCCTCACCTGAACTTTTGATTTATTAAGATACCTTTCGAGTGGACGCCATCGGGCGCAGGCGCGTTCTTCTGTGTGTTTGTTGTCCATTTAAACTGTGCGAGATACTCTACAATTTTGATATTTTTTTTTACAGACGATTGGTTACTTACTGCGTGTCTTTTTGCTCTCTTCTCACAGGTACGCCGACGCATCCGCCATCCTGGAGCTCTGGGAATCCCTGGAGTTACCCTGCTCGCCACAACTGCTGGAGGTGAGTGTAAGCCGCCCCTGCTAGTCGCCGACTGATGCGGCCACTAGCTCCGAATCCCTCGGTCGGGGCTCTGGTGCCGCCCTCTGTGATTCGCCGGAGCGCCCGCCCTTCCCCATCTCGGACATCGATTTTTCCACAAATCATTCATCGCTTGATCTGCATTGAACCGAGTCCGGGCTCGGCCTTTTATATCTATACCGAGGCCCCTCTCGCGAATTTGTTCATCGCTGTTTTTCGATTGCTTTTCCGTTGCGGGGAGGCGGGTGGGAGTGTGGGCTGGTTGTCTTTCCTTTTCTTTCCTCCTACGCTGTGAAATTTCCTCCATCCTTAGAGTTCTGTCAATTTTGACAAAGGGAATCGATATCTCGATTGGCTGTAGAGGAAGGGAATGGGTAAGCGAGGGGTGGTGGCCGAGATGTGTTCCCGCGTGCTGATTTTATTCTCCAAAGGCGTCTGTGGTCGCTTCGGAAGGACTCCAGCGTTTCCTTTTCCAGGCCCCCCTCCTTCTTCCCCCCGTACTTTTTTTAATGGAGTCCGAACATTTTTAATTTCTGTTGGTTGTCGCTTCTTTTTCTAGAGAGGAATGTAGGAGGAACGTCGATCGGTTAGAAGAATCGATTTTTCAAAATTTGACTCGTTCGATAAGAATTGCATTTGTTCGTTAGTCAAGCTCTTTTCGGAATGGCACTTGCAGTCGTGAACAGAATTTAAAATGGTGCTAGAATCGATAGTGGGCTTTGCTTTGATGGGACAAATACCTTTTTTTTTCCCTCCCCTTTTTCTCTTTTTTTTCCCCTTGCCGAATCAATCGCCTATTCTTAAAGTGAAAGGTGACATGATGATTCTATTAGGTGTTTTCTGAAACTAAATACAGCATTGATAATTTCATTCATTTTCTTCGAAATTAGTTGAATTTCCCAAAGGACAGAAAAAGTTAAAAAAAATTTTTTTTTGTCAAATGTTAGAACTAACTCTTTTGAGAACGAAACTGTGTCTTCCACGAAAAGAATTTTTTAGAAGTAATATTTTATTTTCAGTTATAAAAAACACATCTACGCTACACATATAAGCTACGGTTATTTCCATTTGTACCAAATTTATTATAATCTCATTAATCGAAGATGAGATTGGTAAGAGTTGATATAAGAAAGAAAAGAAATAAGATAAAATTTACCCAAATAAATGGGCAAACAAAAACTTATATTTCTTAAATAAGGGTATCGATGAGCAAAGGCAATGGGGTAATTCTCATGATAAAACTCGACTTATTTACTCAAGTCGCGATAATGAAAAATCTGGTAAGACGCCTTCTTTCCGATTCATTGAGTGCAAAATTCGATATAGACCTACAATTCAATAAAAATGCCAAATTTTCTTTGCTTAAATTTGAGAGTTTTTGAATTATTTCGCTCATATACCCTCAAATTAACCATAGATGGTCAACTCATTATTAGATTCTTTCAAAATGTGACGCATGGTTATAATTCTGATGATAAAAGTTATCTAAAATTTTGATCTATATCTAGCGTTTTGTGTTTTAGAACCATCATGTTCAAATAAATAAAGATGGGAAAATGTCCCCCTTATTGGGCTGAAGTTTGCGATTTCGGTGTTAATACCACCTATGAAATTTCATCTCATTGCATTTTTTGAATTATTATATTCGCTAAGAGACATAATTTAAAAAAATTATTTTTTCTCCTGAACTTGGAAACGCGTGGATTTATCGTAATCTCATTTTATTTTTGTACAGTTACAGTAATTTTCCTTTGTTCTTTTCCTAATTAATTTTTACAGTAATTTTGCTAATTTTATATGGTGACTAATTTCTTCAAATCAGTTAACAATTAAAGGCCTGTATTGCAGAGATGCCGGTTAAAATAAATGTATAAATTGCATCCTTTGCTAAAAGAGAATCGAATATCTCTTTCACTTATTCACTCAGAAATATAATAAAAATTCCAGAACATAAAATGTTTCGCAACCAATGACCTGAGGCAAGTGTATTTCTTCAAAGTACGTACATAAAATCTGAAAACATTATGCAAAAACGAAATTCCTAATTCATTAAAACTGATAAAATGCTTGGAGAAAAGAATATTAACTAGCAATATTGTCTTGATTTTTTTGAAGCTTGAGGAAAATGCGCATCGTTCAATTAAAAATATGTCCCTACATCCAATTCAATTTTGGAAGATGTGGATTTATGACAGAGCAGTTTTTAGTGATAAATGATGGTGAGCACTTTTAAGCACTGAAATCTTCATGAATTTTTAAACGAATGAATGTGAATCTCAGCCTAACGTTTTTCATATTTATCGAGAAGACTCGTTGCTAACTGCAGCTTCGCTCTGAGGGTCAGTGGGGTTTTTTTCTCCTTTCGACTTCTGTAATATTAACACTGTTTGGCGAGTTGATAGAAATCTATATTTCCGCATCGAGTCACATAGGAAATACCAAATATTGAAAGTGAATCACGTGTTGTAAAGGTGCGACTGACCATAACACATATGCAACTCATTTTTGTGCCTTTTTTAGTATTCTGTAGTAGCATTTTTGCCTCATCCTATAGAACATTTTGAACTGAAATTGGTTGCACGTTTATATGTTTGGTCGTTATCGTGGTCTGAAGGCTACATATCAAATTTCAATCCTCTAAGTCGTTGCATGTTTCAGCAATTTAATTCATATTTGATTGTATGCACGGACAGACTATCAAAGCATAAACGGATTGGATCCAAAATTTGGTACCCATCTGCAGTTCAGATAATAAGACCATATTCTGATTTTCACCCATTGAGCTTCTTGTTTTTTTTTTGTATCAGCGCAGTTGACTATACGCAGACACATACTAGACAAAATTTGATGGGAGTCTTTTATTTTGGCTTAAAAGATACTTACTGAATTTTATCCTCCCTGAGCGGTACATTCTCGAGTTACAGACCGGCATGCATAATCCCCACATATATTATCGGACTCGTGGAAATCTGAAACTTCAAAATTCATTTAATTCTCGTTGCATTTTTTTTTTTTTTTTGATAATTACAATACTTTCTCTTTGTACGTTTCATATACAAAAAAAAAAAAAAAAAAGTAGCTAGACTTTTTGATCCGTTTAAAAATTAAAAGATAGAGGGATGTGGATGAATCGAGACTTAAAATACGTGATTGATACGTAATTAACTCCTGTGATTCATAAAGATGGCCACCTTTTTCGTAGTCCTGGATTCATTTGTAGGTTTTCTTTCCCATTCAGATAAAGAGGATGTATGGCTTCTGTAGGATCTTATCGCTCTCAGGGAGTCGTCTTTAATGGATTTCAAAACTAGCATGTGCGTGCAACCTTCAAAATTATTCTTATTACTATCGGAAGGCTAATAATTACAAAATAAGGATCGGACTTGAGCTTGTGGTAATTCTAAAATTGTGACACAGAACCATTTTCAGATTTGTGATACTTTCTTTACGCGATAAGCATCTTTGCTCTTCTGGGCAAAGACGCTATAATAGATGAATATGCAGGACGGTTTCTGACATTACCGACCATACAAATCTCAAACAGTTGTGCACTTCAGTTTCTAACCTAATCCTCTACATCCTGTAAAACACCTGGTCTTTCGAGCACTTTGTTTTACTCGAAAAATCCGTATGTTTGCATTGGCAAAAGCTACGAAGATGCCTTGATGGCCTGGCTTATTTGTTTCTTATTGTTTCCGGAATGCTCTCCGCTCCGATGAATAATTCATTTATTCCAAAACATTGCATATACATATCGTTTACCAATGCTTTTTTACAATGCACTTCCTCGTGGGTTCAAAATCGGAATCCATTAATGATTCGTCACATATATGGGCCTAGGGCACGTTAAGTACGACGCTAGGGCTCGGGCATTTAACCGCTGGTGTGATGTGACAGTTCTGAGAAGAAAATATCTAATTAGATGTGTCTGATCATGTTAATACAAAATTAGGTCTTTAATATAAATACAATTTAATTTCACGTATGCGATGTATAAGAAGAGAAGTAATTATAATCGTGAAGAAAGTTCAGTTCAGTTTGATAAATCTCCTCATTTTTGGCGTGTGCGCGTCCGAAAAGCACATTCTTGGAATTTTTTCTGGCTGTTGATTTGAAAGAGGATGGACACATTCAGCTGGTCGGATATCTTATTTTTACATCGAATTTATAAATTTCCTCCAAGTTTTGAACAAAACCCTGTGGCAAGAAATCTGTCTGTCCAGGTTTATGTGAAGAAGGCAATTAAGAAGCGCTGGAGCTATGCAAATAAAATTTTATCACCATAATTGTAGATACATGTCAAATTTTGAATCAAATACATATGTAGACTGAACGCATACTTGCAGTTATCTTGTTAATAGATTTGAGCACCGGTTGCCCTGTAAAAATGCGTAATGACTGGAGCGAAACAATAATCTATTTTTTTTTTTGATTAGCACTTTACAATTTTACAAATACAAAATTCGAGAATGTGGGAACTTGGTAATTGGAAAATGCAGCGATTTAGTGAAATAAAAATTGATATCTGGTCCTGTAGAAAAAATTGTGGATCTATTTTAAATTTTATTTTTAATCGTTCGAAAGAAGACATCCAAAATGCAGGCCATTGGGTCCATTTTTCTCCCACTATACCACAAAAGACAAAATCTGCCTCATTGCATCACCTTATGTAAAAGTCGGAAGGGAGACATTTGTGTGGTTGTATCGTGCCCGATGGATAGGAAAGTCTATTTACTCTCCCGAAATGTATTCATTCAGAAGTTCATTTAAATTAACCAGGCGAATATAGAATGCATGATACTTGCGCTTGTTGTGTCAATAATGGGTTTCAGCGGCATCTGCTTGTTGTCCCCAAAGAAATGATTTACAGCTCTTGAAAGAGTATGAATGTATCCATTATAAAATTTCTATAAATACATTGAACAAGTTTCAAGGACATTTGTGAAACCTGTCAGAATAACTTATTACAGTTGCCGCTCTTTCTTTTGACACGACTCTGTCCCTCATGTAACAAAAAGGAAATTGGTTAATGTCTTAAAAGTGGAGGAAAATGATAAAACCTTAAAAACAGACCCGAGTACATTTTGATGTAATTTTTTTTTAAAAAAAAGTCTACATGATTTTGTATCAGCTAACACGATAAGAATTTTTTTAAGATCTTAGATATAACACCAGATTTTCTGCACAAAGACGTGGCAGAATGGAAAGAAAATGAATCCTTTTAAAAAAAAAAGCGAAGTAATAGTTCATAAGAGTAGTCAATGACCTTACAGAACATGGAGTGTCATTAATGAAAAGTACAACAAAAAGACGAAGAGCGAACACAATACACCTTGTTATTAGTAAAAAAATTTAGAAACAAATATAAATAGACTTTTAAAAAAATCTACTTTTATGTCTTAAAAGTAAATATATAAACAAACTGTACTTTTAATTTCATAGGTTTCTTTAATGTGTGACAATTTGAAATTCTTTTAGAGTGTTATGAAATATTTAATAAAAAATATAGTTTAACCTTTTGGCTACATTTGACGTATCAGGACCTTATGCATTTGTTTGGGAAAAGACGCACATGACGTTTTGATACGTCCTGGAATTGACTGCTCTTATTTGCCCACAAAATTAAATATTCTCCAAGTGCAAAAAATTTTTTTAAATACATGTGCACCCAAAGGATTAATGGAAGCTGGTTTAGTTCTAATTTTTCCAGAAATACAAAACTTTCCGTTTTGGTTGCAACCCATAATGCTTATTCATTGAAAATTTGCATAACCCATTGAATATTTGCAAAAAACTTTTTTACTCTCATATTGGAATCCCCTTTAAGTATATTTTTGATTTGGTTTTACATCTCTCATTTTAAACCTTTACTCCACAAAATATACTTTCTTGAGATTTTTCTTTCAAATACCGTAGTAATCTCTTTATATTTTTGTTTCTTTTTTTATTTTCATGCATGATGATGAAAATTAATAGAAAGTAGTATTATATTATAATTCGTGGATTAAAAAAATATTAATTCTTAAATTTTTTCACATATTGACTACTTATTCTTTTTTATTTTCTCTTGAGCGAAATTTTCATCTCGAAATATGTTGATGCTCCATATACCTGGAAAACACGATTTTTAGAATTATGTCTGTGAACATAACTCAAAATTGGTACTAGCAACAGGCATGAAATTTGACCTGGCATCTTTTTTTACTATTGTATATTGGTATCCAATTTTGGACATGATCCATCTGTAAATTTATTATTATTATTTTTTTCCTCCTCCAATGTCAGTATGAACACAATAATTCAAAAAAGGAAGTAGTTAGATGAATAAAATTTAGTATTTAGATTTATCATAAGAATTATAAACCTGAATCAAATTCACGCGCTATTGTATTAATTTGAGAGCACTCCTTTCGACCCTATTCTAGTAATCGCTCTTTCAACTTTTCTCTTATCAAATTTTGTGCTCACAAAACATTTTGCTGAGCAGCGCGAACCATTTTACTAAATCCAATTTTCAAATGCCATCTGAACTTGATAGCCGTCGGTAATGATTGATGATGCTTGATAATGAGAATGTTTTTCTTGTGTGACGGAACCTGGCCGTCTCTCTCTTTTGAATGCGATTCATTTCCGAAATCGCTTCGCTGAACATGAAGCAAGAAAGACAATGCGAAGTTCAAATAGTGGCCCCTCATTAGTATGAATTCATGGCGCAGCCAAGAAATGAAAAAGGCCTCTTTTCAACTATTGTTAAGAAGGGTCGTTAATGTTAATAATCTGCACAGGCTTGTTTTATTTTCGCCTTCAACTGGTGAGACATTTGTCAGACTGAAGTAAAACGAGATTCATCACTCTGGCATGAACCGAACGAAATTCTCAAGTTGAAGATCAAAGTTCCATTTTGTTTGTGCATCTTAATATACAACTGCAAATCAAACACTTCCAAATGGATAAAATTTGTTAGTTTTTTTTTTTTTTCACCCTAACACAATGGAACTTCATTTAACGAGCATAATACTTTTCCGAATCTTATTTGTAATATGAAACACCCGTTAAGGGAAACGATTTTTTTCCGTAGGAATCCATGTAAAATAGGGCAACGCAATGAAAAAATATCCACACAAAATTATAATAATGCAATTATTATTTACAATGCATGCCCTCTTTTTTTTCAAGAAAATTTCCTAAAGACCTTTATATTTGGCTACGCTTCCACATTTGGCGAAATCGAGACACATCATCATCCTTAAGTGAATTTTTAGTTCACATAGCTACTGCCTAAAACCTCGTTCCGACGATATGTGGTCTTGCGGATTTGGTCATAAATCTGTCTACTAACCCATTGTATGACCATCCTCTCCTGTGAACATCGGTCCGGAGTTTCCTGCAAATTGTCGATAATCTGAACAGACATAAAAAAAAACCCCGGAAAACCACAAGAGAGGGGAAAGTGTGCCTATCTCCAGACGCGCACAGGTCGTTGGAACGGGGCTTAATCAGGATGATGTTTCTCAACATACAATGCAGTAATTTCCCATGCTTTCAGCATTTCCTTTATTTTACTGGAAGATTTTTGCTCTGTCTGTTCTATTATTTCTTCTTCTCCTGACCAAATCTCTTTCGCAGCTGTTTGCTGTGATGCAGCTCCATAAATTCTGTAATTTTGGCTATGTTCTTCCTTTAGCTCATCAAAGCTATTGCTATCTTCCTCTAGCCCCATAATCTTGACCAGAGACAAAATCTCGTCGGCTCCATAGAGACTTAGCGTCGCTTTCGGCAATGCTATGCGGCTGAAATTTCTTTCTTGTAAATATACGTGTTCTTTTCAAACAAACGCGCTACACAGACTGGTTCAGACTAATTAAGTATGTGACGCCACGGTATTTCCTCACCACTCGTTGACATTAAGCACGTGATTTTGTCGTGAAAAGTTTAGGTATGTATAAATTTTGGACAAAAGCGCAAATAAGTGAAGTTTTGTTTGTGGTCTTGTCACCGGTATCAAATTTCGGGTCCTCTTGATCCAAAAGAATCTAAAATGTATCCTCGGTTTTCTTCACTGTACTTTGAAGCATGCAACGCGTTGGACGCATTATTATATGAGAAATTCGTAGGGAGGACATTCTTGCTGATTTATTTTCTTCACTTTTATTGCAACAATCGTTTGAAATTATTGTAAGAATCTAAAATGCATCCTTGGTTTTCTTCACTGTACTTTGAAGCATGCAACGCGTTGGACGCATTATTATATGAGAAATTCGTAGAGAGGACATTCTTGCTGATTTATTTTCTTCACTTTTATTGCAACAATCGTTTGAAACTCAAAAACCATAATATACCAAATATCTAATGGAACTCCTAACATCCTGCAATTTCAGTTCATCTTATTTTGCTTATTCTTCTCTTAACTTCCTGTTTTTTATAAAATATCTCACTTGAATAATGAAATCCGTTATGTCTTCAGTAGAAACGTGAACGGAAAAATTGGGGGGGGGGGGGGGATCGTTTTTTGGGTTACTTTTTTTTAAAAAAAAGAGGGGGTGGAGATCTCTCCCCTTTTTACAAAAATATAAAACTGTTCTTTCTCCATTTTGATTAGAACGAGGCGGAAATCCCTACCCTCCCTGCTCTGTTGTAGACTCACCCCCCTCCAGATTGTCGCTGTCATTAGGCAGTTTTCGCGTCATAATCTTAACTCTGAATGATACCTTTTCGTGTAAAAAGAATCTTTTTTACCATATATATATATATATATATATATATATATATATATATTGAAATGGGTGTTTCTTTTCTGAACCCCCCACCCCCCACCCTCATATTTCGCAAAGGTACTTTGCCATCGTAGTGAAGTTGCGAGATTTCAAGCATTTGATGAGCCGTTCATGTGTATTTTTCAGTTTACAACTTGCTTTTGGCGTTGTAAACTAGCCTAGGAGAGCAGCTCAAATATAGAACATTTATCTTCTTTTGTTTATCCATAGTTTGAATATGTTTTTGCTTCTTTTTTTCGAGTTCGTTTAAAGATTGAACATATTCTTTAATTTTGTATTCTTATTTTGTCCTTTGAATGTAATTTGATGTAATTGAGAATTTAAATATTTTCTGGACAATTTTGTAAATTGTCTTAATTATATTCATAAAATTCTTATAAATCATAAAAATATATTCAAAAATTCATAAAATTTTCTCCTTGACGGGACGTTTTTTTCCGGGAGATTGTTTCCAAAAATCACCTAAAGTGAAGTTTGTTATTGTCTATAGCTATTCTACCTCAAAGAATAAATTTTGGAAAGAGTATGTGATAAGAAATGTCTTAGAATAACTTGACTTTGCATTCGCTGAGGTTTAATTACATCAGTTTATATTTTAATTAATTAATCTTCCGATCATGAATCCCCATTTGCAAATTTCCCTTTACTTTTTCTTGTGTGAAATGTACTGTCATCAGCTAGACAAATTGATTTTTTCATTTAAACAAAAAATACCAAAATTAATCAATAGAAAAGATGTAGTGTTTTCCAAGATGATGCGAGATCTCATACAAGTTTGGTGATCTCATACAAGTTTTGGCCAAAACTTTTTACAGCTTTGATGGGATATACTGCCGCGTCCACTATATTCACCAGATTTGGCTCCTTCTGATTATTATTTGCCCCGGTCATTACAAAATTTTTTAGATGGCAAAACCTTTACTTCAAATGAGGAGGTCAAAAATCACTTAGATATGTTTTTTGCTAGCAAAGAACAAAAATTTTGTGAGCGTGAAATCATGCTACTGCCAGAAAGTTGGCAAAAGGTATTGGACTAAAATGGACGATATACAATTCAATTAAATATTTATTCTCTATAAGAAAAACATCTTTCATTTTCATTATTATTTAAAATGAAACTGCTTTTAGAACAACCTAATATTATGGCAAAAAGTTAAGAAAGCATCTGTGCATCCGTCTCAAATACCATTTTGAATTTATACGATAATGGTCAGCTTGTTTCGTCCCTTAAAAATATTGCAAACTCTATTGCAACAACTTTATCGAGTACATCCAACAGCAAGAATCTATTTTTAAAAATTACAAGCGGGAAAGTTAAAAAAATAATTGAACTTTAATACGCAATCAAATCTGCAATACTTTTGTAGCTTTATTTTTTTTAAAAATCAATTTTGTTTATCGACTATACACAATTCATCCCCTGGACCTGTTAATATCTGTTACTGCATGGTTAAAAATTTAGTATCCGAATCCCAGAAAAACTTATTACACCTTTAAAATCGAACTTGGAACGAACATTACTTTCCGACTTTATAGCAACATGTAGACTAATTGATGTCCTTAAAGCAGGTAAAGACCCAACAAGCCCTTTGAATTACCGTCCAATGGCTTTGACTACCTGCTTGTGTAAACCTTTGGGAGGGGGGGGGGGAATGACAAATAATATAATTATTTACTTCTTAAAAACTAACAATTCACTTCATATGTGTCAAAGTTGTTTTAGGAAAGGCCAATCAACCGAAGATAATCTTTTAGCAGAGACCGACGTTCTTCTGGCATTTTTTACAAAGGGATCTGTTGACCATTTTTTTCGATATTGAAAAGGCCTACGACCACATATGGAGATATGGAATTTTTAAAGACTTGCATAATTTTAACTTGAGGTATAATTTTCCCATTTTTATTAAGAACTTAAAAATTTGTAAATTTCATGTCTGACTGGGTTTTGAATTACCGAACGTTTATATCCAAGAAGAAGGAGTCCATCAATGGAGCGTCACACTTTTTACTTTTGAAATTGAATTAAACCAGTTAGCTTACTCTGGTAAGATATTTTATGCGTTGATGATTTATATATATCTTATGCAGAAGATGACGGGAGTCTTATCCAGCATCAAAATCAAATGTCTGTGGACAACATTTAATAAATGATGAGCTAAAAATGGTTTTAAATTTTCTACGACAAAGATTGCAAATGTACATTTTTTTGTCAAAAGACTACATTTCACCTAGATTCAGAACTCCGGCTTGAAAGTTAAAAGAATTCCATTTGTCAACGAAATCAGTTTTCTTGGTATAATATTTGATAAGAAATTATCGTTTCTTCCCCATATAAAGACGCTTAAGAAGAAAATTATCAATTTCTAAATATTCCGTGTGTTTTATCAACAACAAGCTGGGAATCAAATCAATCATCTATGATGAGAATTAATCGATCTGTAATTCTTCCAATATTAGGCTGGAATCTGGCGGAAAAAGCACTCTTCAGAAATTGGACCTAGTACATCATACAGCTCTTAGGCTATGCCCTGATACCTTTAGAACATTATCATTTGAAAGTTTACACCTTTATTCTTGTGAGCTTGCATAGGATATGAGATGATAAATGTTATATTATCATTATTTTAAGATTTGCATCTAATTCACATCACCCATTTCATGACTTCAAGCGTCGTCCTTCAGTTCTCCGCTTACTAAACACCAGAAAATTCTAGTAGAAGGGAAACTATTTCTTACAGAATTTAATTTAAACCACATATCTATCACTTCTCAACTTTTGAACAAATTTCTTCTATGGAATATTAGTAGTTTTTATCACTTGAATCCATTTGAAGATTTCTCTAAATCTTATACAATAGATGTGATATACCAGAAATTATTATCTTAACAGCGGTCTTATTATTATAATTTTTATTCCCTTTTATACTGACGGATCTAAATCCACAACGGAAACATCATTTGCTTTTGTGTTGTTTTCAAATAAAATTTACTGTTTTAAACTTCACCCATCACGCTCAATTTTTACTACAGAAATCTCTGCAGTTATGGCTGAATTGGAAGAAATTTAAAATTTGCCTTCTGTATATTACGCGTATGTACTGCTTCTTCGACCGTTTTGCAATCATTGAAGTTTATGCAGTCTCATAGTCATCCTTCAGAGAATTAGAATTTTAAATATTTATGAAGTCTTCATGCTCGACTTTTTATAATTTTATTTAGCTGGACACCATCACATGTTGGTATAGATAGAAATGAGCAAAGTGACAAAGCTTTTAAAACGGCTACCATTCTTTTTAATACAACAATTCTTGTTTGCGACCTTAAAAAATATTTTAAGAATTATTTTTAAACTGGAGACACATTATAGTTCTGAAACGATTAATAAACTTCATTCAGTTAAGCCTTTGATACAGGACTAGAGTTCATTTAATAATAGAAAAAGAGACATTCGCCTGCGTATTGGTCATGAGCAATATAGACTTCGCCATTTATTAGCAGAAGAGTGTGACTACACTATAAGATAGTGTTATAGTGATATTCTTATAGAATACCCATTGTTCCACTCACATCGATTGCATTCCTTCCATAAAACTCCAGATTCTCACTCTACACCAGTTGGCACTATACCACACTCTAATCTTTTAAAGTTTTCAGAAACTATTGGATTTTATACTCAAATTAAAACCAATCTTATTTTTTACCATTTTGTTTTTATTACTGTTACAGTTTCCTTTTGACAGTCCCTTTCCTTTTTCTTTGATCATATCAGAATAAGAATTTGACCTTAAACAAAAGAAATATGGCATCTTATCTGGCGCAATGTAGCCAAAGAATGGCTCTTGTCTCAGTAAACAAACAAAAAACAAGGCCAATGATCAAAATTTTTCTTGTTTTTGATAATAGTGCTATTCAAATTTTTCATTATGTTATGAATCAGCTTCGATATTAAGTACCCTATTCATGCCAAATGTATAAAAAAGCACGAGTCAAAAGACTACAATGTTTCCTCTTTATATTGACTGTTTGTATTTAATTCTTAATGGAATTTATTACCAAATTTTATCGTCTTCGACATCAACTGCAAATGTTTTAAAATTTGAATAGCTTTTAATACCATCACATGTCTACACATCCATCCATCTTTTGTTTGATGCCGTAAGCCAAGTGCGATTCTTGTGCTGATAAATTTCCCATTCAATCCACCCCACCCCCCTACTATTCTAGTAAATTATAAATACTACTTTTTTTTCTACTTCTATTTTCCTTTTTGACGAATAAAAAGTACTTATTTGGGGGGATAAAAAAAAATTGTATTTAACTTGGATCATGCCGATGAATTTACTCAGTAAATTTTATCAGACTTTTTGAGAGAACACCGAAGTAATGAACTTCTCAATTCTTCTGTAAAAGGATCAACATTGTGATTAAATTCCTGTAATGAAGTCTGAAATAAAAATAACTGATAACATTATTATGTTTTTGCTTTTTGCATACGAATATTATATAAAGAAAAGAAAGAAAAAAGAAACCATCAGAAAATACCACCTTGAGATTTTGATGACTTTTCTCATTTCAGATGTTTCGAAAGACACATTTTTAGAATTATGTTTATCTGATTGTGAATTACATCATTGAAATAGAAAATGAGGTTCAAATTTCTGTGTCGTCCTTTGATATATTGTATTAAAACATGTGTTTATTCAAGTTAATATGTATGAGATTCGACGTATGATCTTGTAAGCAAATCATTATTAAATTCCGCTACCAATCGAAGGAATGGGTGTAACCGTGCAATTTGCTCTTCGTAGTACAGTTTCCTGCACTGTACTACGAAGTGCAGATTGAGCTCTGTTGTGGTAGTACAGGAGAGGAGGAATGTTACCCCTGATTTTTAGTTTTTCTTTAAAATAATGCTTAGAAATCTCTGCTTTGCGCGAATCACAGAAGAAGGGAATCGACGAGTCCGTCGCATATTTCGTTACTTTCAGAGGCGCTGTTTTAAATCTTGCGAAGAAGATTAAAAACAGAGAATGCAGTGCGCAAGATGAAATTCGAAAGATTTAGTTAATTAAAAATCTCTCCTGCGCACGCACTATTCTCACTTTCTCCGAGTCAGTTGGTGGAATATTTTGTGCCCTTGCCGAGCATCCATTAAACAAGAGCGTATATTTAGAGCAGATCAATTAAGATGAGCCAACATTGACAGGAATGCGATGAAGTGGCTTCACATCACCGAAGTCATCGAAACTGAAGAGAAGAGTGCGTGAGAACGTTACGTGTGCAAATGAAATAAGAGATTGAATGATGGTGGGCAGGGCTTCTTTCCTAAGTTAAGGATTGTTTTAAACGAGAATCGTAGAATGCGAAGAATTTTATGTGAATAGGAACGGATCGCACGATGTTGCGGCTCCAGACAAGAAAGAAGAGCACATGACCCGCATTCACAGAAACCAGAGATGGACCATTGGGAATTCAAGTCCTAGGATCTTACCCCGGCATCCAACACTTGATTTTTTTTTTTTGTCGATTTTGATTTAATCTTTATAAAAAAATTGTTGCAAATTTTGACGACGTGAAATAAAGAGGAAGCATTTAATTTGAGGTCATTAAAAGAAAAAAAGAAAGAAAACCTCGGTTTTAGCCTGAAAACATCCTGAAGCTTATTTTCCGCTGACTTGAATTATCCTCAGACGGCTTCGAATGATAAAATCTTTGGAGGGCATGGCTGTCTTCATTAGTGTTAAGACTCAACTGAATTTTATTGCGGTATAATAAAAGGATCGTGCATTTTTTTATTTTTCAAGCCTATTTACAATTCTGGGTGTTCTGTTGATTTTACACATACGAAATATCTTCCTGAAATAGTGATAAAAGTAAAATTTGGATCATTTTCTATATTTTTGTAAATGAAACTCCCAGTGTATTTTTAGGCAACAGGTGGTAAACACCATTTAACTTTAAACATCTGTTACTACATTTATAAAGTTAATAGAAGTTGTTACCGTCATTAAAAAATTTTACTTATTTAGATTTAAGTTTCAAAGTTGGAATGCTGAGGGAAGTATTTGAAGGTTGCTTTCATTTCTTAAAACCATATATATTTGTTTTTGTTTATTTCTTTCTATACGAGTTATTTCTCCGAATTTCTTAAAGCATTTCAACAATTTAACGATGTATTTTTTTTTTCCGGATTATATTTTAGTGATATTTTAAAAGCTTTGAAATTCCTAAGGCAACGTGGTATCATAAATTATTTTTTTATTATTAAAACAGGTAACTTTGAATTGTTGCTTTAGATAGCCAAGAGGACGAACACGCTTCAGTATGTAAATAATCGTGTTAAATAACCTCAAATTGAAATCGAGGAATACAAATATTATATAGATTTTTAACCACTAAATATAATTAAGGTTTTAATAATGAAAATTCTCTGAAAAAAAGAAAGGTTTCGTTAAAAATCAGCACATTATCACATTATGTATTCAAGATGTTGATAAATATATATGCAGCAAAGTAAAAGTGAAATTTTCAGTAATGTATTGGAATTAATTAAAACTTAAGTATCTTGTACTGGTTAAAATTTAGATATCTAAAACTTCTTTAGATATCTTGCCATTTAATAATACAAATCCTTCAAATGTTTCGTCGTCCTTTTATTAGGAGCTGGGTTTCAACACAAACCTGAAGATAAACCTTTCGGACCTGACGACTGTGCTGGAAGAAATTATCTGCAATGTCCTGAAGCGTCCCGTCCTACAGTTAGCTTTTGTTACCTATCAAAATGAGCTACAATACCTTAGGTACGTCTCTCTCTCTCTCTTTTTTTTTTTTTTTTTTTTTTACTTTAATCTATCCATAAGACAAAGGTTCGCCCGAAGGCACAGGGTAAACTACTGACGAAGTATCAAGTGCTTGCATCGGTTAAAAAAGAAGTAAAGATGGGGACTGAAAACCAGTTTTCAGTGTATTAGTTCTAAAGCCCTGTTCCGACGACCTGTGCACGTCTGGAGACTGACACATTTTCCCCTATCTTGTGGTTTTCCGGCGTTTTTTGATGTCTGTTCGGTTTACCGACAATTTGCAGGAAACTCTAGACCGACGTTCACAGGCGAAGGTGATCCAACAATGGGTCAATTGGCAGATTTACGACTATATCCGTAAGGCCACAGGCTGTCGGAACGCGGCTTAAGCAAGTGCAGCTAACGGAAAGCATTCAATACAAAAATGTTTTTTGTTATGTTGAGGCAATAATGTGCTTAATTTGAATAATCTTGAATCCTCAATCGTGAGAATGTTATGGAGAAATGAAATTTTCAAAGCCTCGCCTGACTTTAACACAAACCTGCTTTGAGTCGGATGGTCCATATGTGAACATAACCAAGACTTGCGTCCTCCTCTTGACGTAATTGTTCGACTTGGTTGTGCTGCAGTTTTAAAATCAAGGTAATAAAATTTTGAAAGGCTTAAGGTAAATGAAAAGCGCCTGTGACTCGAAAGTCAAAGTAACAATGTTTTTGTGTTTAAATTTATAGTGTTGACAAGAAGGGTGAATTTAAAAAACGAGAAACAAAGCGTAAATGTATATAAATTTTGATTGTAGTTCTGGGAAACCGTGATCGAAGAACATATGAAGAATTTTTCCTTATCAGGAGTATAGATAGCTTTCCCATAAGGAATCTACTTAAATGCTGCTAACTTTCAAGACAAAATAACTAACTTTAAAATGCGGCGAATTCCTCGAATTATCTCCAGACCGTTTTTCGCAATCAACTGTTGGCTGTGAAACACCAAATTATACAAAATCTAACCTTCCACGGAAAGTTTTATTTGCTTTTCATCAAGGAAATATGACTGTGGCTTCATGAGGCGTTGGGAAACTCAGATTTCTTTAATACATCAACGCAATTTATACCCCGACCTGGCACTCACGTGCAATGGTTGCAGTTGCATTTTGAGCATAAAATATGCTTTATGTGAATGCTAAAATTTTATGCTGAACGACGTGCTCGCTTCATTTTAATTATATGTTAAAAGGACATATCAAGGAGCAATGCTAATGTCAACGTTTTTACATTTTAAAGAGATACTCAGCTATTCAGGATAATTTAAGTTCTAATTATAACATAATTTTAAATTAAATTTATAATACAATTCGTTAACTGCAATTGCGGCCTCTCCAAACAAAAATAACAAAATGAAGCAAATCGCCATCTTATCATATTAAATTTTAACTACTTTTCAGCATTAATAGAAAAATTAATTTTTAGATTTGGTATTTAGTATTTTCTCCAACCCTAAAACGTATCATTTCTTCTAATGAATGAAAGCGTTTGTATGTCTTATTTAAAAATACATTTTTCTATGGACATTAATAAATTCATATCATCACACCAAGTATCAATGGCACATATCAAAAATAAAATGTGACTGATATCCATCAGGCGATATTCTTTCATAATGCCAAGTCGCAAGTACCGTCTTGCTTACTGGCATTGCACTTTTGTATCCCTTATCCAATGCATTTCAATCAACCTTTCACTCTTTGAGTCACTATTGAAAGCTTTTAGAGATTTTGTTGGATAGCATTGCAAATAGTTGGTAATTTCGAAGGATAGTAATAAAGAATTGTAAATAGTTTGATATATGTATTAATTTGTAAATTCAGATTTTAGTAACTACCTCTGAATCATACCGACAATGTCAAAATTATTAAGTATGGATGTTGAAAATGGATGGAACGAATCGATTTCTCCCTTCTCATTTGGAAGACTGAAATAGAATCTTCATGGCGGTTTTCAAGATGAGATTTCGTTAACCTATAAATCTGAACTGAAATGTGTTTCAATCTTTGCACATATTAAAAAAAAGAAAAAAAACCCCTGCGACCTTTTTATTGAAAAGAACGTGGAAACGAATTTATTATATACGCTTCCAAAGTGAGAAGTTTCTGAAATCACTCTCTCCAGTTCTCTCTTTAGGAACCTGCATTCTCTGAATGTGGTTCGTAAAGAAAGAACAATGAGAGATGGGGAGTCAAAGTTATTTCAAAATCCGTATATTGGAATGATTCTTCATCACATCCTCTTCACTCCTACTTGTAGACCATAAAATGGTCCCAGTGTTGGCGAATTTAGTGCACAACTTTATTTTTGATATGAAAACAACATTCCGAATTTCTCTCATCTGATTCTTTGTGTTTTTCCAGCATGCACATTTGCAAACAGACTTCCCTTAGGCAAATTTCGTCGAAAATGTAATAGAAATGTATAGATTTTGTTTTAAGATTATTAGCAAAATTTCATCCCTCCTGCTGAAAACGTTTTTCAATTATTGAATTCACAAAATGTCAAGACAAAATAATAAAAATCTCGAAGACAAATTTTCTGCACTTAACAATGCTTTCTCTTTATATGCGAGAAAATATAAAGGCCAGAAATGACGTTAACGCCCAGCATCTTATTTGTAGAGCAGTTACATTTCACCAGGGTTAAACCATTTTTTTTAAAGAAATATCTAACAAATCTATATATAAATTCTCAAGCTTCTAAGTAACTTTCGATTGGCGTATATTAAGCAGATTTTGAAGTCGCAGTTTTTTTTGGTTTGTTTCTTTACCTTAATTTATTTTCGTGATAATACATAAAATTCAAAAGTAAGATTTATTTTTTATATTTTACTATATATTAAAAATCCTTTAATATATATCCACGAAAAATAATGATTTTAAATCGAGCTGGGAATTATTGTTTTGAACAACTTAAAAGGCATTTACTGATGTCCATGCTTTAATTTAAGTTTATGGATTAAACAGCATCTTTTTGTAGCCTCTCTCATGGCTTGCTGTCGTAGTGAAATTATGGCTAATTATTTTATAAACTAAAATATTCACTTTGAATTTTTTTAGATTTTTATGGATAAGCTAAAAAGAATGGTTTTTTGCAGGCAGTCGATGGAGCAGATGCAACGTGAACGGAACAAACTGCGGGTGAGTGTAGAAGAAGCGAATTCTCGGGCCGCCCTGCTGGCCCAGGAGGTGGACGACAACCACGCCAGGCTCGAGAGCTCACTGCACAACAAGCTGCTGTAAGTTGCGCCTCCACTTCTCGATTCGTGCACCAACGCGCATTTTATGCCTCACGTCACGGCGAAGTATCTTACCTACCGGATCCGAAATTTGATGCGCATTTGGATGGAAAAGAAATCTCTATACTTAATTCCAATCCTCTAGCTATTTGCATTTTTGTATTATAATGCTCACAAGGATAAATAGGCAGATTTCCCTTAGAATACATTGCAACTAAAATGTAATTGACTTCTGTAATTTTGGTGAAATG
>JAPMOR010048734.1:0-18003 GCA_026543865.1 Argiope aurantia | reverse complement strand
ACATTTTTTGTATTAAGCTTCATCACCTGTCTATACATTTTGGAACTCTGTTTATTGTCCAAAATTTAACACGTATGACTAAGCAAATTTTATTCCATCCAGTTCATTCTGTTTTTTAATTTAATGTTAACGTAAATGTGGGTAGATCAGCAGAACATCGTGGATCAATTTCGTCCAAAATTTGGTAGAAAATTATAGCTTTGGGAATAAACTTTCTTTTCTTTTCCATTATAATGATCGCACATACATGCGTGCATCTAAAAATTTGTTTTTCGTACTCAAAACATACAGATCCATCAAATTTTAGTGATACTTTAAAATCTCTTCTAAGTTAATTTTAAAATGAGGCATAAATTTATGGAATGCGAATAATATAGAAGTACGCTAGATTTTATAAATTCAAAGTATAAAAATTCAATTATTTATTTATTATTATTATTATTTGATTACTAAGTGATTTATTTATTTCGAATTGGTGATTACACTGGAACTAATTGGTGCTTCGTATTGCCGTTTCAGTTCCGGAACTTGTTGAATATGTTAGAAGGTGGCGAAAAAGTACATAATATCACTGCTAGATAGGAAATTTTTTTTTGTGAAAGAGATTGGTTTCAGAATTATTTTTTCTCCTAAACTAGTTTTCAACTGCTAAAATAAATAACGATTTCAGCGAAAGTTTGTAAAAAATAGGATATAAGTTACTGGATGTCAAAGGGAAATTAATGTACAAGGAGTGTTCAAATAAAAAGGTACGAAACGTCGTAACAACGTAACCGTTAACATATTTGCCTATGCCGCTATGATATAACGTAGCGAGACATCTAGGAATGCGATTGGAGTCTCAAAAGTAGATCGGAGACTTCGCGGGCTTCCGCATGCGCAGGAGAGAGCAGAGGCTTTTATAAAGAGCGCCATCCAATTGACGTGGCAGTGCATGTGAAGACAGGATGGCGTTCACATTGCAAAATTCGACGATTGAAGAGCAACCCAGTGTTATCCGATTTCTGACAGCGGAAGGTGTTACACCGGTCGCTATTCATCGCCGAATGGTCACTGTATACGAGAAAGACTGTGTGTCAGACAAGTCAGTGAGAAAATGGAATGCCCGTTTTCGTGTAGGCCGTGAGAGTTTGGTTGATGATCCGAGACCAGGCCAGGCAAACACAGTCATCACGGCCAATCTCATCGACAAGATGGACGACCTAGTGAGAAGTGATCGGCGTGTCACATTGCGAATGTTGGCGGTGAAAGTGGATGTCAGCTTTGGAACAGTGTGGACAATTGTTCACGACAGGTTGCGTTATCGGAAGGTGCGCGCGCAGTGGGTTCCGAAGCAGCTGATCGACCAGCACAAGGAACTGCGTATGGGGTAGCACTTTAACATCCGTTTCGGTATCATAAAGACACTACTTTTCTGGTGTGGATCGTTACGTCTGGCTCATAGTGAGAGCTGGTGCTACCACTATGAGCCAGAGACAAAGCGGGACAACTTGCAGTAGAAGCATATGTCGTCACCTCCCCCTAAAAATTCGAAGCCGTGGCGTCAGCAGGCAAGGTGTTACTCACCGTCTTTATCGACGACCAATATTCTCTATTTGTTGAATTCCTCGGGCATAGAAGAACCATTAACTCAGATGTGTACTGTGAGACATTCCGAAGACTACGTAGATCCACGAAGACCGGGCCTATTCACAGAGGGTGTGGTTTGCTCCATGGTAACGCACGATCACACGTCTCTAGGGTCACACATGCAGAACTGGCCAAATTCAAATGGGAACCCTACCGCCCGGACAGTCGTCCTGCGATTTTCATGTGTTTGGTCCTCTGAAAAAACAACTGAAAAGGAAGCGCTTCAACTCAGACGGCGAACTCAAGAACGCTGTGAAGGACTTGGTTTCGTCATGGCCACAGAAAATTCTGGGAACAAGGAATCCTTTGTCTCGTTAATTAATGGGATCGTTGTGCTCAGGCCTTTGGTGTATACTTTGAATAAAGTCTTTTTACCCACAGTGTCGTTTCCTAACTATTCATTTGAATACCTCTTGTACATAACAGATATCAAACCATACTATATGATCTCCAGGAAAAGATTCTGCTTTCATTGTTTTAATTAATGAAAAACTGGCTCTTCGAAATCCGTTCAGTCATAATCCATTCTGGAATAAGTATTCTAGGAAATTATTTTTAAAAAATTGTACATTGTTAAAGGAAAGGAAGTGGGCAGAAGATGGCCTGAAGACAATGTTGTCATCTTGTAACTTTCTTTTTATCAGCATCCATTTTCGAGTTCATTTTATTACAAAATTATTCCTATCATCATTACCGCAAAAGCTGTTTCAGTGCAATCCAAAATATTAGAATATAATTCAGTGGGAAAACCGGTTTCTAAACGCAACAAAGATATATACAGAAATAGAAATGGAAGAATCGCGAAATTGTAGATTTAAATATAAGATCCTAAAAACAATTAAAAATTACAGTAATGTATCTTTTGTTTTGGAGTTTTTAAATGATAATACTGTCGTCTTCTCACATACGTTCGAGATTAAAAGTGTGTGCCTCAGGTTATCTTTAGGGAGATTATTCCTTTAGCTAAGGGCTTAAGACAAGACAACTTTCGCGGCTATATGAAAAGGCTCCTTTAGCCCTCAGATGAAAGTTAGATCCATTAGTTATGTATCATTTAGATCCGATACATGCATGCGGTTCGTATCAGACAAGCTGCATTGAATATAGGGATTAACTGCTTAAAGGACATGGATTGCAATTTAGCTTTCATTTGCAAGCATTATAATAACTGCAAATATAACGATGCAATGTTCTAAACTCGGCAGTACTTCTGCTGAGCATTTTCTCTAAAGATAAATCGAGCCAGAACTGGTGATAATGTGTGCATTACCCAACTGCAAGCTGCTAATCATTTCTCCGACATATAAATGTCGCGTGTCCTAATAGAAAAAAGATAGCACTTCCTTGTTTCTGATTGTCAATCTTTTCTTGCAGTTTGATGGAGAAGAAGTATCAGGAACAAGCGCGTGTGCTGATGGAGGAGCTTCAGCAGGAGAGAGAATCAATGAGCTCCCAAAGCAACAAACTGAAGCAGCAGCTGCAGCTTGACATGGAGGCAGCGCGGGAAGAGGAGGCCAAACTCAAGACGCGCCTTCATTTGTTGCAGCAGGTAATGCTCCAATAACACAAATGGATTTTTAAAGCACATTTATTAATCTCAACATTTATACCGGCCGCTCTCTGTTTTCATTGAGCTGTGGTAGCCTAGTAGTAAAGTCTCGGAAGGGGAAAAAAAAAAAAAAAAAAAAAAGAATTCACTGATGAACATGCCTGTAAACAGTCTTGATGCAAGTTAATTCGGGCTTAAATTTCCTATTACAAGGTCTATATGAATGTTTAGAGAATGGGACATCGGATCAGCTGTCATCATCTCATTATTCTATACCGATTCAATAGCATGAAAACAACTGTCTTGAGGTTCAAGTAATATATGCTAAATTCTGTTTAAGTTGTTGTTACTGCTGCTGATCCAGAAAATCCATTTTTTTGTGCTGGAACGCCAGGCCAGCAGACGTACGATTTTGGAAAACCTCCAAGCCCCGGAGGATGGACGAACAGAGAAAGCGGAATGCGACGTCGGTAACGCTGTCGTCATGTGCATGTATTCATAGAGAGCGAGAACTGAAAGGAAAAAGCTTTAAAGTTCCTAACGGGGCTTTTAAAAATGGGAATGTTATTTTAAAAGTCGGCTAGGGTATGGAATAGGAAAAGTAATTTTTGTTATTAAAAAAATGAAAAGAGGAATTGAAAAATGAATTTAGATATGTGTAAGGCTTTATCTGTATCAATTAGAAGCTTAATAATTTGTTTGGTGATGCAATAACTATTTATTCAGAACAAATAACAAATAGCTTTTTATTAGTGGAAATTAAGTATTTTTCAATTAAGTATCCATTTTATTTAAAATTTAAATAAATTAATGAATATTAGCTTATTTATAATATATATTTTAAATCCATTTTGTAGCTCTTACTAAACAGATAAAAATGTTTATTTTAATTTGATCATTAAAAGTAGATTATTATTTTATTAATGTGTAGAGAATTTATATGGATTAAAGTTGATTGTTTTAATGCTTAGAAATTCATATTAATTCAAAGTTATAGTTCATAATACTGATAAAATAGGCTCTATTACTTGTAATGAAACAGCCAAAGTTGGATATGTAGAAGATCAAATATTTTTCACTAGCCTACTAAGCATGAGCAACTGTTTTTAGGAAAATATTCGCCTGGAGCAGGAATTGCACGAAGCATCTGAGAAATATCTCGAGGCCCAAAAACTAAATGAAGTGTTGCAGAAGGAACTTCTCATCGTGCCAGATCTGAAACAGAGAGTGAGTATAAAGTTTACGACTGCGAGGGATTTTAAGATTTTTCGGTTATCTAATTTGTTACTTTTATTTTATTTATGAGATTAATTTACTTTTATTTTATTGATTAAAATTAAATGTCCGATAAATTTCTGGTGATATTTTTTCAAAGGATTTCTTAGGATTTTTTTCTTTGATATTTCTGATTCATTAGCAGTTTTGTTATTTAATTTCTTTGGAAATTAGTTGGCTTGACAAGTTAACAGCTCTGCAAAACTTTGTACTATTAGAATATTTAAAATATATTAAAAAATGTTTTATTTTTATTTAAACTAGCTGTTTTTAGTAACTAGCTTTTTCATTAATTTCGATTATTTTTTATTTCAATTAAATCTCTTATGCATAACTTTCATTTTGTTCATAATTGGCTTAAAAAATACTTTAAGCATCAAATTGTGATAGGCATTAGAGCCATATTATTTTTTCCACTTATTTTTATTTATTGTATCAATTTACTTTCTTAAAGCAATCAAGTTCTAGGACATTATAGAGCCATTAAAAATATAAGAATCTGGTTTATCTATCTGCTTTACTCTAATTTCTCTTATTCTCCCAGATATCAAACACGTTCTTTCTTCTATTGCTTCAAAAATGAAAAATTGCTTGATTAAATCACCACTTATAAAATGTGTGTCGTGCGCTCATGTGTGTTAGTGCTATATAGAGCAGACCATTTGACTAGAATATCAAACTTAGCACACACATGTTTAGAAGGGTGAGAATGTGCACTTCAGAATGATTTCTTGAAATGTCAATTACAATTTTTATCAATTAAATACTAAGCGATGCATGTGCATGAACTATTGGAAATAATATAATTAGAAAATTAAAGTATATAATAATATATTTAGGCAATCTTAAGCATTTAAGCACAAAACTTTTAATATATTATAAGTGTACTTAAAATTCCAATTTATCTAAAATATTTTTGTTGGCTCTTCATCCTTTTGCATTTTCAATTAACCCTGTATTTCTAAATACAAATTTTTTATTTTTATTTTGGTTCCTAATAAAAGTGTGTTATTTTGGTTTATTTCAGCTTGCAGACTTAGAATCTCATGCAAATGATGTGCAAGAACAAAGTCACCAGAATTTGTTGCAAGAGTTAGAAAAGTACAAAAAATTGAATCAGGTACTTTTTTTTCTTCTTCTTTTTTAAAAAATTCCAATGTGCATTTTGATTTATTATATCAAACTGCATGCTGATAGAGGGACAATTGCATTCTAAATCATTGCTATAGGAAGATTTTTTTCTCTTTTCATTTGAATAAATAAAATCAAACATTTTTTTTTTATTTATATTGTAGTCTTTTGGTAATCTGGTAGGTATATCAGATTGTAGAATTAAGCTGCAGTTAAAATAAATTCATTTAATTGTATAAAATGGCCAAATTATAGTGAAAGTTATGCAGTATATAATAAATATTACAAAATCTTAATTGCAGCCTGTTGTTTAAATTATGTGAGGATCAGTGAGATTCCACTGACCCCTCTGAAAATATTGATCAACTGGGAGAGTGAAATTTGTAAAGTGCTTAATTATAGAGTAGCATAACCAGAATACCACATTTTTCTTTTCTTTGAATATTTTTTTTCAATTAGCAATGCATAAAAATACTTTAAAATCCTCTTAAACTGTTTATCTTGTTATTTGGTTTTACATTCTTTAGAAACATGCCAATCTAAGCCAGCATTTATATGGATATGTTGGAAAAGAGACAACTTTGAAAACTATTTCAAAACTAATTAAAATCCTTCCCAAAACATTAAACAAAAACAAAAAAATTATACAGTATATAATAATTAAAATTGATTTGAAAAAAGCTATGAAAATACTTTACATATTGATTTTAATTCTTTTATATTAAGGAAGATAAGCAAAAATATTCGAAGTATAAAAATTGAGATGTTTGAAATTCAACAAATTAAAAAAAAATTTTTTGTCAGGAATAATAAATTTCTCCAGGTTTTCATAATAAGGAAAATCAGTTATGTACATGATGTTTTGCACACTAAGTAAAATTTCATCATGCATGTTTCAAAGATAAAAGTTTTCCCCACTGTCATTTGTGCAAAGATGTGATAACTGAAACTCCCTGGGTCTATATGAGTGTGTGAGTTTACTGACAAAATGCTTCACACTCATTTTCCCATGAGAACTTTACCATAATAAAAATACCAAGCTTTAACTTTGAAGAAGCGTAATCTCCTTGGCCATGTTAACCTTCAATATTTCATCAGATGAGTCATTTAATAGAATGCATGACCAAATTTATCTCTGCATTGATAATCGTTCCACTGATTTTTATTCTATTTATTATGAGTCCCACAATTTTGATTCATTGTAGAAGTGTTGGAAAGGGATTGGTCTTTTTGCATAATTGTAAAATCCCAGTATCTGCCTTCATGTTCATGATAAATTGCAGATCAAGAGCATCTAGTGGCCTTTTATGTATTTGTAAGTAAAGACATGTTCGAGGATTTCGATTTTATTGCACATTCATTCTGGTGCATTCTGCATTTTAATTTTTTTGAATGAAAATACTTGCTCATGATGACATTTTTTTTTAATAATGAACAACTTACATTTTAATTAATTTTCAGAAAATTTTTATTAAATATTTGCTTATACTTCAATATTTGTAAGCAAACTTTAATAATTCATTGAGTGAAGAAAAAATGAGAATCTTTTCAAAAAAATATTACCCCTTCGTAGAATCCCAATGGGACCATAAATAAACATTTTTAAATGACTTATTTTTAATGTGAAAGCTTATTTTATTTAAAATATTATATTGCACCACTACTTAATCCTGTCATCTATACTTGTGTTCTTATTCATCTATACTTATATAGTAATTAATTTGCTATCAAAAAGAAATGGCATTGTCAAAAATACTTGAAAAATTATACAGAAATAAAGTTGACATTATTGAATATGTAGAATCGATTTTAAAATGGCATAAAAATATTGGAGGCATTTACTTCGAGATTGTTGCAGAAAACCAACAAAGTTTCAGTTAATTGAATATTTGATTAACTTTTTGCACTTTAAAAAGTTGATAATATTCTTTCTTTTGTGCTACAAATGTGCAAATGTTGATTTTAATGCGTGCAGTTTAGGATCAAATACATTCATAAATAGACAGACATATTACTTTTTTTTCATATTAAGGTTCTTAAAGAAATATTAAATCTCTCTGATCCTTTATAATGCTCATTTCCTTATTAACTGCATTCGAGACATTAATCATTATGATTTTGATTACTTTGACCACTCAACTTGCTTGTAATGCATCTTGATATCTGTCTATAAAAAAACATAAATGCACATTTTGAAATACTATAGGCTAAATTTGAAAGGCAAAATTCTATATAGGCATTTTTCTTTATTCACATTACTGGTGTAATAGTATAATGAATGTCATTGACGTTTTTATTACTTGATTCAGGAACTTGATATAGTAATTAATTTCATTGTTTTCAAAAACTGGGAATGTTTATGGTAATAAATTATATGCTATTATATATATTTTAGATTATTATAATCAGACTATAATTGAAAATATTAATTTATTTTGAGAAAGTATTTTAGAATAAACTTGTTATATAATTGAAGTATAATGGCATTAATTTGGAATTATTATTATTATTTTTATTAGAGTAGCTTGACTAAATAGTATGAGCTCTTTGGAAAATATTTTAAGAAGTATTTATTTTTTGCACCTAGAAGGTGGGACAACTGCAGGAATCTCTCTGCCTATGCAAACTTAGTGGCTAGAGCTGGCAACTTTGGCATTTTGCTAATTATGTACTCTTATAGTTTTAGCATTTATTGGAGTCATCTGTTTTATTGTTCATTTTTTTTTATGGTAAATGCTAATGAATTCAATGTGCTCTATAAAGTGCCAATATATTGCCATGGGATTACCAGATTTTTCTCTCATCAAGCCCATATGGGAAATTATTGGACTTCATAACCAGATTAGGCTATTGATTAAACTATACTATTGCAACAGGCCTAGAACTCCAAACCACAAAATGGCCAGTGCATAAGCATTTGCATGCTTTCTTTTAAAATAGTCTTTGAAAATAGTGGCTATTAATGTACCACTATTTCACATTTTAAACATGTTTTCTCCTCATTTTAACCCAGGACCATGATACATTAATCAAATTATTATACAGATGGCATGGCTACTTACAATACACCCCAAATGCTTTACAGTTTCATCCCTCTAAATTAAATTCGTCTTGGGATTTTATTTCCCATTGATGTAATTTGAGACTAAAATATAATAATCCAAATACAAAAAAAAAAAATATAGCATCTACCTAACATAACTTAATATAAAACTCTCCACCAGTGATAATGTACCAGTAGCATAATGTAAAAATCAGAGGTTATAAACCAATAAAAGATATGATAATTTGTTAAATATTAAAAGAATCAAATGCAACAAGTTTAGAAAGGGAATGTTGACTTTATCTGTACTAGTTCAAATTACTTTTTCATAAATATATAAATTAATTTTTTTTTATTCTTAAATTCCTTTTATAAACAGTATTTTAATAATTTTAATTGGAAATTCAATTTAGCATTTTCCAATTTCAACACTCATAGCAAACAGATTAGAATGCATTTTAAAATGTTATGAGTTTTACCATTAAATGATTGTTTAAGGATCACCTAAAAATATGGAAGATTAGAGGTATAGGTTATTTAAAACAAAGCCGTTGTATTCACAAGACTTCCAGTTCTCCTAATTCTTGCGTTATAACACTATTTAACAAAAAACTGCAAATTTATAATCAAATATGTTAATGCTTTACCAATCTTTAAAATGCAAGTTCATGAATAAATTGAAAATTATTATTATTATTATTATTTGCAGAATTAAAATGTTTCCTTAATTAAAAGAAATTATGTCAATTGTATCTAAAATATTTTTTTTTTATATTTTCATATGCATGTAACCATATAAATATCTATTGATAAGATTACATAAATTGTAATGAGCTCTTACTTTTGTTGTGCATACTTTTAAGACATTTTTTTCATTTCTAATATTATATAAAAGCTACATTTGAATTATAATTTTAATTTTATCTTAGGAACTTCAAGATAAAATCGACGAATTAACACTTGAAATCGAAAACATGCAACATAATTCTGCTTCTGATGTAACACCTTCTAAAGCAGTCAATCGAACCCATTCGTGGCTCTCAGATTACAGGAAGACATTAATTTCTGGCTACAAAAGGCGGGGCAGTGAATCCTCATCTGGTGAGTGATAGTTCTGGATATCACAGATTGAATTAACATTATGAATGCATTTTTTAAATAGAATTTTCATTTTTAACAGAAGAAAATTCTGATGAAGAAAGTCGTACTATTGGAAAATTGAGGAAAACATTTCTTTCGAATGGTATGAATTTTAATTTTACATAAAAAAGGTATTTATTTAATTTCAAGTGTTTTTATTGTATTTAGTATTATTTCTTACTTTCTTTAGGAACACATAGCCATGAAGTTGACAGTCCCACAATTTCTGATGATAAAAAGAAGCCTATAAATGTATGTAAAAATGTTTTGCTTTGCTGCTAGCTTTTTTTTAGTCACTTGTGTATTTTTGTATAATAACAGTTCATTACAATATTCTTTTTGAATACTATATTAATTTTATGCTATTGCAATATTTTTATTAATTGCATTAACATAAAAAATTGCACTTGGGTTGTTTTGAATGCTAATTGCCTGATGAAAATTCCACTTTTAACATGCATATTTTTCAAGTTGTTTGCTTCATTTGCAATAGCTAATTCGTGAACATGGAAATTCTTGTTATTTTTTACTGAAGATTAGTTATTCATTTAAAAAGTTCTTAATGTTTGATCATTTTTGGAACTGTTTTTGATTCAAGTTAGGAAAATGAATTTATTTTCGGACAATGAATTCTTATTTACACTTCAAAATGGAGAAAATGAAACTTCTGCTGTAATTATATTTGTATGTCAAAAATCGAATTAATACTTTACATAAATGCAAAATTAGATAATTTCTCTATTAGTTAAATGGTGCTCACTACTGGTTGTTGAAGCAAAGTTAGAAAACGCTATGATAATGAGTGCAATTGATATTCTTGGGGTTAAAATGTTCAACATTCATAATAATATCATAAAAGAGATATCATTTGAAACAAATTAGTTTATGAAGACTTTTGAATTCAAAATTTCATGAATGGCCATTTATGCATTGAAATAAAATTTAAAAAAATCTCTACTGGCAATGTCTATTAATTTTTTTTGTCAAATTTTAATACTACAGCAGAAGTTATATCCAGAAAACAAATTTCATTTGTCTAAGTTCATTTGTTTCGAAATTATGAGCTAACAAAGTTTTGATCTTCTGATGTTAAGATTCAATTTTGAATATTTATTTATATTTAAAAAATAAAATAGTTATTGGATTAAAAAATTTTATTATGTTAAGCATTCCATATATTTTACATATATGCTTAGGAGTAAAAAATGGTTTTTAACATGTGAAAAGTATTTAAATTAAAGTTTGAATCTTTTTAGGCATAAATTGCCAAAGGTGATAATTTTATATGGCCATAAAAAATTTCAAATAATTCCTATTAGTAATTTTCTTATTGCCTTAAGCTTTCTGCATTGTCTCTAAAACCAATGATGGACTTGGTTAAGTTGTCAATTTACCCATTAGCAAGTGGACCCCCTTACACATAGGGCAATATGGGCCACCAGGAGGATGGGTAAAAGAGTGAGAAAGGGAAGAATATGCATTAGCAGAAAATTTCTAGAAATCCCTATGACTTTAAAATACTTTTGGTGCAAACACACAATCTCTTCTGTGGCTTAAGTGCAATCACCTCTTAGATTTTCATGACTGTTGGTATCCTACGATAAGACAAAAGGAATATCATCTTCTTTGCTGGAAATGTGTGATCCTTGTGAAAGGTGATTAAATGACATGCTTTTTTTTTTTTCCTTTTTCATTTTTTTAAATAACATAATTTAATAACTAAGTCATAAAATTGATGTATAACTAATTGTCGTTTTTACCGTAAAGAAAGTCTTCTTCAAACCACTAAAATACTTAAAAAGGGGCAGAAAAATGATTTATTTGATGATCAAAGACACTTGTGGAAAAAAAAACAAAACAATGCATGTCTTTTCTTAAAATTATGTGTTTGGGGCCATTTATTTGATCACATTTACAATATTATCTAGAAGGTAAAGGGCCTCAATCTTATTGAATATATTTCTGCACATTTTTTTAGGGCAAACTGTTGAAGGGAAATGCAGTATTCCTGTTTTTATTGAGCAGTGATTTGAATTGTTTTTTCAATTGATTAGAAAAAAAAATCAACCAATTTTACCTGTTCCTAGATATCATATGTTGCTGCAACTATGAAAAATAGAGAAAATAGTTGCTGCAACAAAAGAAGATAGAGAAATTGAAAATGTTACAGTTTTTGACTTTTTTAAATCCTTCAGTTTTTTTATTAGCCATTTAAAGACAGCAAATAATTATTTAAATATAGAAATAAATTTTAACTTCTAATTTAGAAACAAACAATTTGATTTTATTTATTTAGAGATGCAGTTGGGGTGAAAAAAGTTACAGGAAAATTTTGCCTCAATTTATTCCTTTACTACTTAAGATTTGTGCTGACATAATCTGATTCCGGCGAGTGTATATGATAATTGCAGGGTTTTAGATGAATCTGGTTTGAAATCAGCGATTGGTTGCATCTTTCTTTGTGGAAATAATTGAAGATATACCAATAATGTGAAGCAGAAGAAGGAATGCACTGAGTCCTATTTATTTCAACTCTATTATTTCTCTGTAGCCCATTCTTAAAACTTTTCTACACTTGCAACTACTCGTTTCTTTGAGTTTGGCGAGAAGGTGTCAAATTGTCAGAGCCCTGTTACACTTTCATTTATTAAATTGTGTTTCACTTTTCATGTGACTAACTGGCATGTGGAAAAAGTATGAGACTTTAATTCTTCTAATTTCATCTTTTCAGAGAAACCAACCAACCATGGTTGACATTTTATTGAAAGATCTGATGCATGACCAAGCATGCCTTTTGCGGAAACTCCAAATTGCTGAAGAGAGTAGGCTGAAAATGGAGAAGGCTTTCAAGCAGTCTGAGAATAAAAACAAAATTCTTAGTGGCCTCGTCCGTAGCATGACTGGAGCTGTCTCTGCATAATAATTCATTTGCTTGCTTCATTGCTATTGGGCATTAGACAGTGCTTGATTGTAAAAATGCTATTTCTGTATAAAATATACTGCTGACCTAACATTTGTAAAACATCCGACTATTTTATGGTCTGGCATCCCTTTAAGGTAGGCTGTGTCAGTATGGGCTTTCATTGACACTGACATAAAGTCTTTTCTTAGATATTTGTAATACTTAGATCTTTTTCTAATTTTGTCATTGTTGAATTGTGAACATTGTTGTAAATTATTGTAAATATAGTGGCATTTTGAAAATCATGTGTCTTTGCATTTATTATTCGTGTAATTTTATTAAAAATATACTGCATTGATTTTAAAATTTTCCCATCTGTTCAATTTATTTTGTGAATACCGTATGAAAAAAATTCTCCTAATGCTTTTCAAAAGTCTGGAATACTAATTTTCTTCATTGATGTAAAATTGTAGAACGATACGCAATGACTTTGTGTTCATATTTGTTTATAAGCAAAAAGAACGTATTTCTTTTCATGCTATCATTAGTGGATTTATTTCAGTGTGATCATTAATAGAAATTATATTGAACGAAATATAAAAATTTTGAATGATATGTAATGAATTTTTTTTTAAAAAAATATTTGCTTTCTAATATATATATATATATATATATATTCTCATTTCCACGCTGTCATTAATGGAAATCATTTCATGCCTAGTCAGAATTATTATTTCTGAATATTGTGCCACAGTTGTTTTTTTTTTAACTCAAGCTAGTCTTGCACTCAAATAGCATTTATTTCTGTTTAACTATAAATATACAAAAATGAGAAATGTTAAGCATATTATTATTATTTTGAGGAAACCATTTGCTCAGCGTATTTTGCACAATTTTTAAAGTGTTTCTATTTGTCTTAATTTGTTGGTTATATAATTTATTACTTTTCATAAATAGTTTTCTGTAGCAAGCAAATAATAAATGTCTTATTACAGAACATTCAACTCAGCATTTAGGAGAGTTGCCTATTTTCTGTATTATATATTTGGAAAAAAGATTCAGATATTTTCATTTTATATTTCCTCTAATGAATTTATGATTATGGATCTTCTGATATTCATATGGCTATAGTGCTATATACTATTTAATAATTGTATGCATTTTTTTTTTTTTTTTACTTTAATGGTTAGCATTCTGAAATTAACATCTATAATCTTTGTTAACTTACCTTTTTTCTGTAAAACTTTGATTATTAAACTGAAATAACAGAATTTGAAAGTTTTAAATTTTTTTAGGCTTGTTGTAGAATGACTTGGATAAGTTTTGTACTCTTGGCTGTTGTTGCTGCTTACTGTTGCTTGATATTTATCCTTAAAACACTCAGTTTTATTTGTTTATGTAACTTTAAGCTTTGAATTATAATGATTTGTTTTGTTTGTAATTGAGCAATTTTGTTCAATTTGCTAAATGTAATATATATGGGACCACACTATATTTTTATGTTATGACTTGCTGTTCAAATTATATATATATATATATATATATATATTTAAGAAATTAAAAGCTTAAGTGTATTATGAAGCTTCTGTGATGAAATTCCTGCCAGTGCTTTCATGGAGGTCCGTTTGCTCTTAGTATGTAGCCTTGTAAAATTTTATGAACTGTTTTTTGCATTATAGCAAGATTTGATAAAGAAAATATAATTTTTAAAATGCCTTTGTTTATTTTCGTTGTGTGCCACATTCAGCTGATAACGCTATCTCCATGAAGGGAGAGGTTCCCTTTGTGGCTGGTTCACCATCAGGGTGAACCTCTAGGGGGTGTAACAGACCATTTATATATCAGATAAAAAGCATCTTATAAAGATTTCTTTCAAAAATATTTAATTTTAGAAAATTACTTTATAAATATATTTTTTTGAAATTATTGAAAAAACATAAATGTTGAATTTTATGCAATATTCAGTTAAATTTCTAAAGCACTTTGGCAATTGAAGCTCTCAAAGTTATGCATATGCTATTAGGATTTTTCTTATTATAAATTTTTTAGTCAGAGAATCTACTGGCATATGAAACTAACATTTCTTTGACTTCAAAAATAAGTAAATAAAACAACCCACTTTATCAGAGTTGAAGTATAACTTCAAAATAGTTATAACTTCTGATACAGCTTCAAAATCTATTCTGATCCATGTTATGAAACTTGGGAATCTTAACAGTGTAAACGAATTGGACGTTTGTTTTTGAAATTATGAAAAAGGAAATTCACTAAGGAACTGTTTAGTATGAAAAGAAATAAGATCTGTAAATGCATTAAATAATATATAGGAATTGTGTTCAAATTATAAAATATTTCAAAACAAGCATGAAGATAAGGTCAAAAGCTCAAATAAATTTAATTTGTGTTACTTTCTTGTCATCAATATAGTTTATCCTGGACAGCCTCAAAATATAGCAGCGGCTGTGGCCTCATATTGTCAAAATCTACCATTGATTGAATGGATAGTAAGTCGATGACTTCTAGCCTTGGCGACACATTAGGATTTTTGCAACGAATTTGAAGGCATTGGCGAAATCTCTATTAGAAACGGACTCTTTCTAAAAGCTTCCCCACGTGAGAAGGAGTAGAGCAAAGTCTATCTGTGCAGTATCGGCGAGTTTTCTCTGAGCTTTTTATTATTGCGGTTGTTTAATTAACATTTGGCGCTTGTGTGTTTTGCCATCTTGTCTTTGGGATTAAAGCATTTTCTGCTATCGAGATGGTTGGTCTTTTCGCCGTTCGCCCACCGGACGGATTTCCCATCAAAATGTGAAAAAGTAATGTATTAAAAAAACAATTATAATCAACAGTTGCAAATACATTTGAAAACAAATATTTTTCCGAAAATATATCATTGCTGCCTCTGGCGTTCTTTCAATGCTCTCGGTAATCCGACAAATGTTCGACTATAGGATTAGGAGAAGACACATTTTATGAGCGAAATATTTGTTTATTGTACAAAATATGCATGAGTGTACAAATATTATTAACAGGTTAAATGGTTATGTAGATATTTACTATAAATTTTATTTTTGTAATAAAGGCCACAAAATCCCGAACAAATGCCGTTTGTTTACATCACTGTAAGATTAATGGGAGGCATGCAATGCTTTGTGTTCCCTCCTGAAAACGGTGTACCGCTGTATGTATAATCCACAACTACGGAATCGTACTGAAAGCAACTATCCATTGTCGACAATGAAGTATGTACTTGCAAAACTATTTCATCGCTGCTTATTAAAGCTTTTATTTCGTTGTGGAAGACGCATTTTTAAGACACTTTTCACAGTTTAAAATGCTTTGAGAATAACTTTTATATTTTTCTGAGTGTGTTATTATAAATGAAAGGATTAAAATATACTCTGATATCAGACAGACTTGAATAGCTGATTTTAAAGCAACTATTGAAATCTTTTCTTCAAGCAAACTTTCTCCAAGAGGGCGACACTCGCGACCCCCAAGAGTTGCCGGACGTCCGTATCTTCGTTCGGGAGGGAGACGGTGTAACGCTGCATCAAAGTAGCGAAGTACAAGAAAACGAGAGCGATCGCCATATCTTCCCCGGGACACTTTCTTTTCCCTGAAAAAGATGAGTTTAGTTTAGTTACATTAACATCCCGTTTTAAAGCAACTCTAGGGCTATTTTGAAGATCTCTTAATTTTGAAGATCGATATTTTTCAAAAGAGCATTAAAAAAAATCGATTTTTTTTTCGATAAATCGAAAATTGGCACAGCCCTAATTGCTGGTAAGTACATTGATAGTTGGATAGCAGCAGCGACCATTGTCAACATTTGGAAAGATGACCACGAGGGAACATTGTTTATCGTTGGCATCTGTCTTTTTTTTTAAGTCGTTTTCTTCAATTATCATTCATTTAGTTAATTTATATCAAGCCCTATCAATGACAACAGATACAGTTCTTTCAGAATAAATTTCGCCAATATTTAAAGAATAAATTAAATTTTCTTTAAATTATACATAATTATTATATTGAATTTTTTTTCTGGTTTTAATAATTTCCAAAAACGAATTAAAATATATTCTTCATCTTTTATGCTGAAATTCATTCATTTTTGTTTTTTTCCATCGTTTAGATTTGTTTGTTTAAAACTGTAATGAGAAAAGCTGTTTATTTTTCTTAATAGAGTTATTTGTAAGAACTCTTTACACAAAATGCTTTTTCACTCACGTTTGCTGTACTTTACTGCTATCCATGTTCCTCTTATTGTGTTTTGAACATTTTAACGCTAATGACATTTCCTTTTAAATTAGATGCGTGCTGAATAGAGTTGGTAGAAAATGTATCAACCTAATACTTTGTATCAGGTACTCAAAAGTATCAGATACATAAAACTAATCCTAGGATCAGTTTTATGTATCTGATAGTTGTTTTTGGAATCGATTAATACCGAATGACACTGTCTCAACGTCGTTATTAGCTTGCATGATACTTTTAATGATATATATTTCTCTTCCAATAATTACTGCCTTTTACTCCATGTAACAGAGCAAATACTACTAAAGTGTCCTCACCTTCTCCTATACTAACTATATAAGTTAAGATTTTCTTTTCCTCTTCTCATACATCCGTCAATCACTGTCAAAACTAAAGCCACCGCCAATATCTGAAGAAGAGAAATCTCTGTTTTGGAACCACATTCATATCAGGTCCAAATGCAAGAATTGATATCTAGCTAGTATACTGTGTTTCATTCCGAAGGAAAAGAAATGGTTACTGTCTGTATCAGATACTACAGTTTTATGTAAAAAATACCAAGTACAGTCGAACGTGATGCAAAAGTCGATCAACCCAGGCCTAAACACATACAAAAATTTAGTTCAGATAATATAACAGATTTCTTTTTCCCCAAAAGTGAGGCGGAATGGACGCTATTTCAAAGAAAGCATGTTGTTTCTATGATTGAAGTGAATAATGTGCTTTTCTCTTCAATGCGCGCATCAGAAATTTTTAGTTGTCATTACTTAGTAGATGTGACAATTGCTCCCCAATATCCTTTTAGTTATTTGCGACGGTTAGAAATCTCTTGCTCCAAGTATTTTTGTTTCCCTTTCACACTCTTGTTGAAGTCTTTTAAGATTTATTTGAGAATGCTCGTCACTTATTTTAAACACAGTTTTATCATCCCAATCGGAAATCAACGAACGAAATTAATATCGTTAAAGCCTTAAATACTCGGGGCCGCGGTGGCCTGGTGGTAAAGTCTCGGCTTGTGAGCCGTAGGGTTTCAGGTTCGAGACCCGATTCCACCGAAGAACCGTCGTGTAAGGGGGT
>JAPMOR010048730.1:0-10624 GCA_026543865.1 Argiope aurantia | reverse complement strand
TTTTGTGAATAATCTGTATATTATAACAATTTAAGCCTTATAGTCAATTGATGGCTAAAAGGATGACCTTTGTGCTATTTAAAAAACTTCAATATGTTTTCATATCCATATAATTTGATTTAAAGACCAGTTTTTTTTTTTAATTTATTTCAAATCACGTTTAAGTTTTGCAGTTTGTGCTTCATTGACTGGTGTTATGCAAGAAAGATATATACAATAAAACATCATTTATATGCTTCTCATTTAGTTGTTATCTTATTTCATTACAGTCCCAGTTCATTTATAGACACTGTGATGATAAAATATTTTGTTTTTCCAATGCGCAGCTTCAATTATATGCCATTCCCATCTCTCCAAACTTCATAGATTTTGTGTCTCAGCCATTCGAAAAAGCAGAAAACGTTTCTAGAAAGCAAGAAGGATAGTATCCTTTCCCTTCCAACTATTTCCATATAAGGGATAAAAAAAAAAAAGGGTAAAACAACTGGAAACATCCCATGTCTGAGAGGATGGGAGGGAGGGGGGTGAACAATGAAAGGTTAATTTCACCGGACTTAATTTGTCTCATAAAATGTAATTCTCAAATTTCAGTGTCTTTGGGTTTTTTTTTTTCTTTTTTTGCTGTTTTGTCTGTTTTTTAAAAAAATTATCTTAAAAATATACAATTTTAATAACATTTTAAAAGAATTTGATAAAAATATAGGATTAATAAAAATGGCAATGTATATATATATATTATATTTAATACACTAGTGCTTAAAATGAAGTGAATTTTCAGATTTGGTCGATTATCTCCAGAACTATTGGACAGATTTTGATGAGATTTGGTTTGTACATAGGTTGATATAATACAAAAAAAAAAAAAAAAAACTCCCCTATTTAATAGTTATATTACAGATGAGTGATAGTACGTAACACTAATCAGTGTCGGAAGATATGAAATAGCGATTACAGAATAGAACAAAAGAAATGAATTAATAAAAAGCATGGTCCCCTCTTACAGATATATAGGCTTCGCACCATGATTTCATACTGGAAATAAGAACATACGTTCCCGTGAGAATTGATTTCACTCGTTCAGCAACGCTGTTTTCAGGCCCTTTTCGGTGAGGGGATGGGATTTACAATTTCACTCACTAGAGTGTCCTAGGCATGCTCTATAGGGTCGATTTCGATTTTATATTTTTCAATTTTATATATTTTCATTTTATGTCAGCTTGTGTCAGTCCCTTGAAAGACATATAAAGAATTCTTTATAGTATACTACTTATTTGTTTTTAAAACAAAGAACTTATAAAAAAAAGAGATATAAGAAAAATATTTTTATTCTTCTAATAAGCCATTAAATCATCTATGTCTCAGCCGTTTGATGACTATAAGGAATAATGCTTTTATCAAATAAACAAAAAAAAGTTTTATAATATCTTTATTGTTATTTATTCCTTCGTGATTGAGAAAAAGTAGATAGTTTAGTATTTTTATTTTAAATTTTATTGTCTTCTGTATATATATTATAACACATAAATTATTCTTAGTTTCTGTGCTTTATTTTTAATTCGAATGAGAATATGTTATGACAAGAAATTTATAATTCTTGTAGTTTCTCAGAAATTTACACATTAATTACACAGCAAGTTTTAAAAAGTATCAAAATCTATTTTTTTCAACAACTATTAATAAGTTTCAAACATAATTAAAAATTGAAAATGGTCATACCAAAGCAAATAAAAAAAGGATTTAAAATATTTATAACATTTTTGACTATAGAAATTTTAAAGATAGTACAATTTTTTTTTCTATGCATGAAATCATAGTTTTCTACTAATAAAAATCAATTTGTTTAATCTGCACGAAATCTTCATTTAAACCTATTTTTTTACTGTATTAGTGAGAAAAATGTGAAGAAAATTAAATTTAGAAAAGGCTCCGAAGTGTATGGCGCCCTGCGCGAAAATATTGTGTCCTTTCTTTTCTTTGTATCTATCTCTAAACTTCAATAAGCACTCAAAGTACAATTATTTTATTTTCGTAATATTTATTTATTTGAAATGCAGTAAAAGATTAAAAAATATAATGAGGAGTTGAAAATGACAGATGGCACACTGATGTTTCATTTATTCAAGCTCGTTAGACCTTAGGGGATGAATTGTGCAAAATCAAAGTAAAACATACGAAATCGTTGAAATGCATGCAAATTTTCAAGGCATATAATGTTTTCAGAATATTCAAAATAAATGTCATGCAGAATGTATCGTATATCATTTTGTTTTTATATTTACAGTGGTGAGAACTTAGCAAAACATTTAATTCCGCTATGAAGACAATCCGACAATAATATTTTGTTGTCGGATTGACAATAAACTTTGTTGAGCAGCTAGCAGCCATGTAATATGTTTCCAGCTAGCAACCATATAATCAATATCATATCAAGCTTTATTTCCTTAAAAATTTAACCAATGCCATTCTTTGAATTTCATACTGTTATCGCAACTGTTTGATATGTGCAACAATTTTTAAAAGCAATTATATATCTGCATGTTTTTAAATTACAGGAGGTCATACATTTGAAATGTTTCGCTTAATTCAGAACCTCAGCGAAAAGTTCAGACCCCGAATTTATGTGCTTGCTGATACTGATAGCCTTAGTGAACAAAAAGCAAAATCTTTTGAAGAGGCATTGCCAAGTAAGGTAGAAAATTTTTAACAACTTATCTGTATTTATAAAACACATAAATGTTAAATCATTAGTTTACATTTTGATTTGTGAAGAATAAGCTTTCATGATTCTAATGTTTTTTTCCATTATTAGTTTTTCAGCCATTATTATATTTTTAAAAAATGTAATATTTTATGTCTAACTAACTGTCTTTGGTGACTGGGTGATTAAAAGTTGCTAAAATTTTCAATTAAATATTTTATGTAGCTTACTCTTGATGATTTCTGTAAAGCATTTTTAAATTTTGATAGGTATGTAACTTCTACTATTTTAGAAGTACCTTTATGCTATTCATCTCTCCAATTTTCTGTCTTTTCCCTTAAATTTGAATTTGAAATGGAACAAACTAAACTTCAATTTTTGAACTAATTTTCTTGCTAGATTATTTAAAAATAGATACACTTTCAAAATTTCTTATCATTGCTTACTTAAACCTTATACAGAAATATAAAAATTTTAACAATAAAGTATGCTTTAAATAAACTTAAAATTATATTCTTCATAGAAAAATAAACAGTATTTTCATGATCAACAATGGACGAAAAATTCAGGATAAAATATCTGGAGTAACAATGAAATCAATTTGAGTCTTTTTACAGCAATGAAATATATTATATAAAATAAGCTTAAATATGCTTTTAAAAATATTTTTAAAAACCTAATAATAATTAGACGCAATTTTTAAAAATCGCAAACAACGGTCTTGCGAAATGTTCAAAAGCAAAGGAGCAGATGTCCAATTATAGTGCATAATAAAGATTGCCAGCTTTGGCGCATTATCGCTACTTGGCGAAGAAGGGGGTTAAACTCCGGTTCAACCTATTTAATTATTAAAATTTGAACGAACATTAAGATTGGCGAACAAGCTGGTCGCCAAAGGCGGCTAGTAATTAATAAATAAGTTGATATGATTAAGAAAATAATTTTTTGAATTTTATGATGATGTGAAACCCATTTTTGCACTATAATATTTTTGACAGTTATGGTGAGGAATATAAAAATATTGCTTGACTTTTTAATTAATTAAAATTTCAAAAAAAACATATCATTTTAAGGTGCACAATCTTATTTTCTCTAGTGTTTCTAGTCCAAATTAGGTAGCTCAAGGTCTAACTGTTTATCTTGTAGAGCATTAGATATATTCTTCTTTAATTTTAGTAGAGATTGATTTTTATAGATTTTTATTAATGACTAGTTGCCTTTGTCAACTGGCTGTCTTGGCAAAGATATGGCTAGATTTAATTTCTGTTAAATCTTTAGATAAAATTTCATGTGCATGATTCCATCAAATTGTCAAACATTAAAGTTTAGTTATTTTAATAGTCTTACATATATTCAGTTCATTGTATATCTGAACTTTTCTAATGGAGCGTTATTATGTCTTGCTATCTCTAAATTTATTTAGCCATATCGTAACTTCACTTTTTTATTTATCTAATAAACTTCATAAACATTAAATAGGATCCCCCTTCTAACTTTCAATAATGGAAGAAAATCAAATATTTGATGAAACAATGCAAATGATCTCGGTTTCATTCATACTAATGAAAATTTTGTTGTGAAACATACTTAAAAATATGTTTAAAAGTTAATTAAACCTAGACTAAAGATATGTACAGTAAATGAACTGAACTATAATTTTAAGGTTTGTGTAAAAATTAGTTTCGTCTGGGAATATTTGTGGGAAATTGTCATCAAAAGATATCAAATTTTTTTAGTCAATGAAGATTTAAAAAAAAAAAGCAAAACGCTCTTTTAATTTAAACAATCTATCCTCCAAAGTATATGTGGACCAAATTTGGTAGCTATAGGCCGAGATAAGTAATAAAATGTATGTTTGCTATATTCCATATAAATTTTCATCTGATAGTAAATATTATTAGAATTAATTTAGATTATATATCTACTAATAATAAAGATGAGTGTGTGTATTTATGTTGGTGCTTTACAGGCCAGACCTTTTGATCTACAGGTACTAAATTTAGCACATATTTTACACAGCTAAATTTAGTCTTGGAGAGTAATTTTCACCATAAATTGATTTAAAAAAATTTTAATTAAAAAAAATTAAGCCGAATCTTGACATTTTCTACAATAACTTCTGAAAATATTATTGCACAAAAACGAATTTAACACCCCTTAATAATTTTTTAAAATTTTTTTTAATGATACCAATTTAATAGTCATATGAATTTTTTCCAGAATTTTAGCAATTTTTTTAGAAATATTGTTTGTTTAATTTCCAATAATAAATTACATTGTTGCCTTGAAATTCAAATCCATTTCATTGTTTCATCAAATATTTAATTGCATGATTTTCTTCCTATGTTCATTGAAAGCTAAAGAAGAAGGATTCATTTTAATGACTCTGTAATTTACAAGACAAATACAAGACTAAAGTTACAATACTGCAATGGAAGACAATGAAAACCATATATTTACTTTTTTAAAAAAATAGAATTATAATGTCATGGGATTACACTTAATTGGAAATATTCATGTACACAATGTACAGAAACATATGTGATATTTAAAGTAACACATCTTTAAAGGCTAAAAGTTTTGCAAAATCAGGGACATAAAAATATATCTAAATGATTTAATTGAAATTAAATATAACCAGTACCCGCATTGAACCATCAGGTTGCCAAAGGTGATTAGTTGAGTAATAATCATATCAGTTCTTGATGAATAATGAAATCTGTAGAATTTAAATTCATTGTTGTTTCAATTTTGATTAATAAGGTAAATATGATTATTCACAACATTTTGAATTTCGAGCAGTTCCTGGATATATATATATATATATATATATATAAATTAATGTTATTTATCCTTATAAATATCTAATGATTAAGTATCATATACAGTTTTTTTTTCTCTTTTATATATAACAGTGACAATTCTTTAAAAGTCTAGTTAGTAAATCAATTTATTTAAATGATTGTTTGTAAATTTTGCTTTCAGTCTGCTACTGAATCCTACATAATAGAAAAAATACCTCGTAGCAGAGAAGTTGGACAGTCATGGTTGTCAACTATATTTACTACTTTAAGAGCTTGTATTATTGCACTTCATTTAGTATTGAAACACAAACCTGATATTGTAAGTAAATTTATAACTATTTTTCAGCCTTTAAAATGTCTTTTATTTTGCAAAAATTTACATCATCTGTTGAGAATGATAACTATTCTTCAGTTCAGAATTAAAGCATTCTGTATCATAAGGCATTTGTGTGTGTGTTTTAGTGGGTGGGTGACCATGCCATAAGCACCCCCCCCCCTTTAAGGTAAATAACACACAATTTATTTGTATTTACATTTCAGAAATTCTGTAAAACTATTTGAATAATTTATTGAGTTTTTAATATTGAAATTTGCATCTTGAAGATTTATAGCAAGCAATACTAGGTTTCTTTTTGTGCTCTGAAAACATAATTCACATTGATTATATGAACCAGTCCAATAGTTATTTTTTTGTGAACAGAAAAAGCTTTAATAAGACCAATCCTTTTAAAAATTTATAATATACATTCTAGAAAAAGTCCATTTTTTTTCTGTTCAAAAATAGATTTTAAAATTAGTTATAAACACTAATTTTTTAAAAAATGTTTTGTTTATTTAGTCTCATTTAATATTCAGAAATTTTACTAAAAATTATTTTGAATAACCTTTCAGATAGTGTGTAATGGACCTGGTACATGTGTACCACTGTGTGGTGCAGCTTTCTTACTACATGTAAGTACTTTATTATGATTTTGCAAGCACTGTCAAATTCAATATTCTTTCAGTAAGAATTTTTTTGTCATATTGGTGCCCTTTACTTTTGTAGGAATGTTTTTTTTTTTTTTTTTTTTCTACTTATAAGTTATAATTCATATACCAAATATTTGTTAGCATTTTAATAGAGACATGCAATTTTTATTAATTAATATATAATTTCATTCAAGCCTTCAGTGATGAAATTACTCCAAAATTTTCTTTAAAAAAATCAAATTATCAAACCCAAGGATCTCCATAAGTATAAAATATCCTGCTTACATCAACAATGAATTTTAAATGAATATTTTCCAATTATTGTTTTAAATTATTAAATTCAGATTTCCATTACAACATTTTTTTCAATAAACATTAAATTTCATAGTTTTTTTTTTTTTTTTTTTTTTTTTTGAGAAAAAATGGAAACTTAAATCCTGATATTCTTATCTTTTGGTTATAGATTCTTTTTTCAACAGAAGTTATTTTTCTTTCTTTAAAATTTAGAGTTCAGATAAATTTTTTTCATTTTTTTTTCCTAAACTTAGTTTTTTTTTACTGGATAAATGTAAAATAATGCCATTTCTAACTTCATCTCCCAATGATTATAAGTATTCAAAAGAAAAATAAAATTCCATAGAATGGTAAATATTTGTAAGTGACATTTATCTGTTGATGAATTTTTCAACAGTACAGTACTTGCAAACAGCACTTAAAAAAAAAATTGATTCATATGCTATCAATTATGACCATGTTCATTGTTTCCATAGGTGTTGGGATGGAAATCGATCAAAATAGTTTATGTTGAAAGCATATGTCGAGTTAAAACAATGTCATTGTCTGGTAAAATCTTATATCACTTAGCAGATCGATTTCTTGTTCAGTGGCCAGAGCTGAAAGAAAGATATCCACGTGCAAAATACATTGGTAAATTGATTTAAAGAAATTATTTATTCATTATGAATTTTGCATTTTTTTTCCCTCTTTCTAAAATGAATGTTTGTTTTTGTTTGAAGAAATGTAGTATGAATATCAAATGAAAATAAAATTTTTAGTAGTTCATTATGAATACTTGTTGATTAGAATATAAATTTTTTTTTTATGATCTATTAGAACAATGTACTGTATCTATTAAATTAGCCAGAAATTTTAATTACTCTAATTTACAACAATCATGAATTTAAAATAGTAATATCATGATTGTTAGTAAACATGATGTAAAACATGAATTACTGGTTGTGGCCTCTAAAATTAACCAATACCATTTAGTTATTTATTTTAACATTACTTAGTTTGTGTGTGCATTTGTTCGTTAACATATCAACAAAAACATGTCATTTCATGAACCTGACAAGACATTTCAAAAAGTCATTTACAAACTTGAAAGGCAGATCAGACATACAAAGAGAGCAGAGGAATCATAAATTTGCTTTTTTCTTATCTTTGTATTCAAATACAAATTAATTTTTTTTATGAAAGAATGCTTCAGAAACATGGCATTTCATAAATAAGTTTTATTTTCCTATTCAGGGTGCCTTTTCTGTTTCAGCTTTTTGAAAAAATTATTTTATATACATGAACTTTCTTGCACCTCTTCCAGAATTTAGCACATCTAGACTATTGTCTTTGGTGGGATATAAATTACTTTTCAATGAACTTAATACAGATGTTTAATATTGGATGGAATAATGTTTAGTTAGAATTTCCATTGGAAACTTCTGTTCTATAACCTTCAGGATTAAGTGTTTGCCATCTCCAGTAATCTTCACCTATTTGAAGTTAAAAAAAAAATTAGAAACAATCTTAAAAGATCAATTGCAAATTGTCAAAAATAATATTTAAAATACAGATAAGAATGAATTGAAACACATTATTACACAAGTCTAAAACCATTTACTCTAAATACTTGCCCTTTCTTAATATTATGATATTAGAATCGATAGAAAAATCTAAATTGCATCATAAATTTTTAAAGAATTGAAAGGTAATAATATTCTGGAGCAAAAATCTTTTACACGATAAATTATACTGATGCTAAAGGTTCAGAACATATTTGCAATTTTATACAGAAAGTAAATTAAAAACACTTACAAAGAAAAAAACCAGAAATAGTAAAAGTTAAAAAATATATGAATAAAATCAAATATCATATAAAACACCCTGTTTTAAACATTCGAAGATGTTGATATGTGGGTTTTGTCCATTTAAGTGTGGTAAATTACAAATACCATTGAAATCAGAGCTGAACAATCTATGAAAACGAGTGTATAGTTAAAATGTTCTTACAAGTACTATAAGTTCGTGGAGGCTCTGAGTAAAGTAGATATTTGTGGTCTAGGTTTGAATGGTCAATCATTAACTAGATTAGGATGACATCATAATTGCGATTTAGAAAAGAAATTCGTATTTACACTGGAGAGGTGTTTTTTTTAATTTATTTATTTATTAAAAAAAATCTGGATTCATTTTTTTCAAATTGTCATCAGAACTTCATGAGAATTAATGCATTCAAAAATTTGAAAATTGATTTGTTTGATTCCACATGTTCTTCTCTTCTAATATTATGAAAATTTTTCAGTGTTAATCTGATTGAAAAGAAACTCTTAATTTTTTTTAAAAATAATAATCAATAACTAAGACTGGAGCTCATTTTCTTAAAAATTCCTTTCTTGTGTTCTCATCAGAATTTTCAGATTATTTAGCAGTAGTTTGTTTTTGTTGTAAATACATACATTCGTTCATCACTTTCATACAGTTCACAAGTGCTCTTGCAGTAAATACTGAAAACTACTTACACATTTCTTTTAATCCATATTGTGCCTTCCAACCAAGTTCTTTTTCAGCCAAGGTGCAATCTCCCCAAATAGCTGGTATATCTCCTCGCCTTCTGTCTGCTAATCTGCAAGGGATCTGTAACAAAAATTTTGAGATTAAGATTTATCTTTATTTCTCAAAAAACAATTTTTGATATTTTAAATAAAACAAAAGAGAAAAATACCTAAAAATGTTTATTTTCTTTTATCAAAAATCTATATTTAGTAACAGTCGATATATTTCCATGCAAAGTTTTCTACAACAAACTATAAATTTTAAAAGATTATTAATTCTGAAATTTTTTTTATGAACTCCGAAAATTTTTTAGATCAATTATTAGAGAAAAAGATTTAAATTGAGTGACTGATCATTTTTACCTTACCTTTTTGCCACTAATTTTTTCAAAGGCTTCAACTAACTGAGCTACTGTAATGCCTTGGCCAGTACCCAAATTATATACCTAAAGTAGAAACAAGTATATATTTTAATTGATCCATTTAAAATATATTAGCCATGAATAAAAATGTCTTTTTGTAATTTTTACAATGTTTGATAGAAACATTACAGTAGAAATGTGTCATTGTTAGATATATTCCGATATATTAGTTCATTTTATTACATTAAAAGGATATTTAATAAATACTTTTAAAGAAATAATTCGTAAAAATTTTTAAATTTTCATTTAGTTTAGAAATTTTTTGTTTTGATTGCTATGTTTGATTTTACATTTTTACTTACCCTTTCCATTCTGAAAAGTAATAAAATGCATAATTATACACATATGAGTGATAAGGATTCCTTTTAATGCTTAGGAAGCTAAAAAATATAATTATAGTTGTATTATAATTCCTAAAAAGTATTGCTAGGTTATTGCTATTATATAGCTTTTATAATAATCGCTTAACGCGGATGTAAAAATGGTGCTTGCTACAGAGTGGCAAATCAGACTCAACACAGGAATAAAAAGATTTCAATAACTTGCATTTCTCTTCTTCACAGTACTTTATCTCTCATTTCATATATTTGTAGTGCTATCAAAATACAGTGAGTAGTGTATATAGGTTGCATTTGTCAGAAATGCATGTTTTCAAGGAGCCGATAATTCATCCAAGACGTTACTGGTGCGAAAAAGGTCAGCAAAAAATTTCACTTAAGTATGAGCAATATATATATATATATTCGAAATAGACCAAAAGTTTACAAAAGATCATTGACATCTGTAAGTGGAGTTTCGATATCGGATTCTTGATATAATAATCGTCCCTTAACTGTTTTGAGCGAAAAAAAAACACGCACACAATATAATAAATATTATTTGAATTCAAAATGAAAAAAAAAA
>JAPMOR010048728.1:163020-175413 GCA_026543865.1 Argiope aurantia | reverse complement strand
AGAGTCAATGTTTCATTTCATTGTAGCGAATACGTATTAATATTTTTGTATTTTGTATTTGGATTCTAATATATGTAGTGACGAACGCCTGATGACGAGCGCCATCTGCTGGCCAACAGGTGTTGATGCTTGTTAGACGGAGTGCAGACGAGACGAGATGGGTCTGAACGAAAGTCAAGACGCGTGAGACGAGACGGGTCTCTGAACGAAAGACGAGATGGCACATGTGAATTAATCCTGCGACGTATTCGACGAAATCTATTTAATGTTCATTTCTTTTATGTTAATGTAATTGTTCGTCCTAAATGTAATTAAATGTACGTGATTCTAAATAGTAGTGATTCCTGAGTCCTACATATATCTCCTCCATTCAGGTCTCAGAAACTAATTTCCAAACTGTTAAAGAGGAAGTTAAATAGTACACTTGTAATTAGAAAAATGGTGAAAATAATTATATTTTATGTTGGCTTGGGTTCAATAAATGTTTTACTGAAAAATTACGAAGTTATATACTGTTCCAAACTTTATAAGTAGTCTCTGGTAAAGCTTTCTTGATATACTCTTCCTTAACAGAAAAAAAATTCTTCTTCTGAGATAAAATCCGATCGAGTCATAAAACACAAGAACATGCGCTACTCGTTGACTTGCGACTGTTCCTTGACATGATCAATGTTGTTATGTAAAATTATCTAAAATAATTACATTTATAGGGGCATAACTCTGTCAGTTTTGATCGCAGATAAGTGAAACTTTCTTTTCTGTTTAAAATGTTAGCATGAGAAGAATATTTCCGTAAATAAAGCTAATAGCACTGAGGACTGTATACTAATTTTGATTGCGTAACTTTTCAGGAGCTTATTTAATAGCTGAAAGAATATAAATTAAAACATAATTACTGACGCCATTTAAAGTAATTTTTAAATTGGAAGTATATGTCTATTTTTAAATTAGATTTAAGGAATCCGATTAGATTAAACAATTTATGTAAATGAATCAAATTCAGAATATCCGAATGAAATCTAGAGGTTTTAAAATTTTGTGATTATATTAAATTTATACATAAGTGTCATGCTGGTCAGATCTATAGATTTCTACTATTCTCATTTTCTTTTATTTTACTATAACTGGAAATTTCTAAATGTATAAAATTATCTATGTATTAATTATGTATCAATTAATTAATTATGTATGTTACTGGGATGAAACCGTGTCCCGACCTCTCTCCAAATCAACTGGCGTTGGGAATCGCTTGTAACATCACGAAAAGAGACCGTTTCGGTGGTCCTGTAATTGTCGTTTGGGGAGGCCTTATGATGAACGGGCGGACTGAGCTCCACGTTTTCGACAGAGGTTCTGTAACTGGAGATCGCTATTGTCAAGAGGTGATCCTTTCCTACGTGCGCCTGTTCCGAGGTGCCATTGGATCAGACTTCGTTTTTATGGATGACAATGCACGGCCACACAGAACTCATGCTGTAGAGGAGCTCCTGGAAAGTGAAGATATCACTCGAATGGATTGGCCGGCGTGCTCCCCTGATTTAAATCCGATAGAACATGTGTGGGATGCTTTGGGGAGACGCCTTGCGGCACGATTACATCCTCCTGGGAACACTTGACAACTTAAACAGATGCTGATTGAGGAATGGGCACTCTTACCTCAAGAACTGTTGGACAATCTGGTGCTGAGTATGGGGAGACGGTGCGAAGCAACCATTGCAGTAAGGGGAGGGCATATCCCATACTAAGGAACATCTGCTTGCTGTTCTTCCTCTTGGACAGACAATAATTTGTAACGATACTATGAGTTCAATAAAGCCTTTTTTTGTTTGATTCCATGCTGTATGCATTGCATTCATTTCTGCGCAACTATGCTTTCGTCATTCTTTCAGAACAAAATGATGTATCTCATTTCTGAATTTCATGTCTCTCAGATGATTTCTCGTAAAGTTATGGCAAAAAACATACCTGTTGCTTAAGTTTTGCACACCAGTGTATATATATATATATTTACTGGTTTATCAATACGGGTTTTTAAAATCTTTGAAACTATCATTAAAAATCTTGAAGAAGATTTTCGTAATAAATTTGTACTATCTTTAAATGATAGGTTATAAAATATGTATCTACAACTTTCGTTTAAACATAAGTTTTCCTATACTGTAGTATCTCGTTTTTTTTTATGTTCTCTTTTTTTTACGTTTTCCCGTTCTTTACAAAACTCTTTATTAATCCACACAGAGAGTCCGCAGAGTTTAGAAAATCTCAATTTAAATTTTGAAAATTTTATGTTTTTTGGCCCTTTGCGCTTTACCAAGTATTTCGAAAGGAAAAAATCGAATATAAGTGGAATTTCATTTAACCCGAACAGCTCCAGAAGAGTCATCTGGGAGCGGAGATGAAAATAATTTTGATCATTCTTATGAGGTTAAAAGATAAATAGAAGACATAAGCTTTGAGATACAAACAGAAATCTATTTTGCATTTCATATTTAGGTACGAAACAATGGTTTTATTTTACATTTGAATAAACGTTCACTAATAATGTAAGTAAAATATTTGTTATTAAAATTTAAATGCCTTATACTTAATGAATTAATTTTCTGCAATTTGAGTAATTCTGTAGAAGAACAATGAACAATAACAAACTGAAAAAAATCTATTGTATATTATTTTAATTGAACTGCCCCTACCCTAGGGGTGAGCAGAATTACAAAGGGAGAGTGACAAAAAAATTATCAGGAAATAATCATCTGAGATAGAGACTAAGAGAGAAAATTCTTTATAATATCAATGATGTGCATTTGCGAACATTTACCTCTTTTAATCTGAGTCTCTCGAGATTTGCTGTTTCCTTCATTTGAATCGCCATTTCTCTGGTCACCTGAAAAGTGTAAAAATAGCGTAATACTGTGTACTTGATTAATTACTTTACATATTGTGAAGAAATTATCTGAGTTTTCTTCCTGATCAAAAAATAACCATTAATTCTGATGGCCAAGTTAAAATTTATTGGTGAGAAAGTGGTTTGAATGATGAGAATTTCTGATGCTAATTCATTTTTATCATTTTTCTTCAAAATATCTTTCGAAATACGATAAAACGTTTTTTAAAATTTTTTTCAAATTCTAATAATTTAATTCCTTCATTAAATTTAATTCATTTCTTCAATTTTTGCTAGTATTATCAATAATTGCATCATGAATACGTAGAAATATTTCTTAAAACTAATACTTTCACATTCTAATAATAAAAAAAAATGAAGAAAAAAACTGGTTTCAGTTGTATAACAATTTAAAAGTATTTTTTGTTTGCCTTGTTTCATCCTTAAAAAAATCGTTCATACGCATGTATAGAATCCTACTTTAAAAATGGAACGCGTCCCCCAAATATCAGCTGTTCTTTCTCGTCACATTTCACATGTGATAGGTGAACTAATTAAGTCATTCCCTTTCTCTTATTTTTTTTTGTCAAAGGTATTTACGAAATCGGAACAGGAAACAGTAAAACAATAAATAATTAATATGATAGAAAAATGAAGCAAATGTGCTTTAAACAGCACCTCTTTGAATCATTTTATAAATTTTAATTAGATTTTGATTTAAAGCATACTATCGATCCAAACATCACAAATTTAACATTATATACATGCGAAATTTCGAAATATTATAAATAATATTCAAAAACATTTTGCAATTGTTTCTAGAATTCCCACAATAGCAAAATAAAGCTATTAAATTAAAAAGTTAAAGAAAGAAAAAAAAAAAAGAAATTTGCTAAAAAATTTCTTTTAAAAAGCCCTCTTCAAAAAATAAGAAATTCCCTCATAGCTTATTTCAGACTTTATATAGCTTTATGCATTGTGATTCTTTAATGCAGGTTTGAAAGAAGTCCTTAAACTCAAATTGTTTCAGTATAAAAATTATTACATATTTGCTGTCTATCGTGAAATCAGACAATTAGAAAATCCACATTTCTTTAAGGAAAAATCTTACAAAAGCAAAGTAAAATAGAATGTGAACTCTCAGATACGTACTTAGGATTCTCAATGCTTTCATTTGGAGTAATTACAAGGAATATCAAGAACACTGTGATTAAAAGATTCTTCATTGATTGATTGTATTTAATACTGTAGTATTAAGTTATACAAAACTAAGTAAAATTACCGTATTTCGTTTTGTGGCATGCTATAGGACCTTTACGCTATAGGACCTTTCCAAAAGTAATCTGAGCTTTGATCTTTTGTTGTGTGATAAACGGTGCTGGTTTTATTATTATCTGATTATAGAAATGAGGTGTTACAATAATGAGGTATTTATCAGTCAAAGGAAATTTCGCTTACATTTGTTTGCTGGGTTTGTTATCCTCATTATAAGAATTGAGCTAAAACATATTTTACTTCCTAATTGCCTAAGCATCCAGATTTTTGAATGACCAGATCCTATGGAAATAGCAATGATATTGTACCAGTTACAAAATTGTCATCATTGTCCCATACGCCAACTATTTCTGCAAGAGGTATGTTCAATCATCGACAGTTGGGTTAACACAACTAGATTATTGTACTCACCAATGGAGCGAGAGCTCAGTTATTTATCCATTCATATTTTCATCCTTACATTTGAGATGACCCCCCCAAAAGGATTAACTATGCATGTAAAAGTATCATTAGTAAGCTAATGCTTAAAATACTAACTAATTAATATTACTGAAAATTTATACTTCGAGTGATATTCATAAATTTTAAGCAAAAAGTAAATTTTATATATTTAATAAAAAGAAAAGTTTACACTTTTAGGCAATTTCAGTGCCTCTCTAATTTTAAAAAAAGCAACAAATTTTACATCTTATGCGTATATATTTGATTATAATATGAAATTGTAATTATACATATTCATATGTGAGAAGTACAAATAATTTTCTTTCCCTAGAGATGTTTGATTTTTTCCCTTCTAGTTGCTCTAAATACTCATTCATTAGATTGGTGGCTGACCATTTTCGCAATATTTATCAAAGTAGATAAAAGCACTGGAGAAGACTTTCAGCTATGATTCACTTTTGCCAAGAACAAATTGAAATAAATAAATTTTAACAAATTGTAATTGATTCTCATATTACAGAGGTGAAAACAGGTTTGGTTTTACATCTCTGTGAAGACGATGATAGAATACTTGGTTCTATCATAGAAATCAACTATTAACTAAATAAATATTTGAGCAATGTACAAACCACAATGTTTCAGGGATTAAAGGATTAAATTTAATTAAAAACATTTTTTTTTGAGTGAATGAATGTTAAAATTCTACTGCATTCAAAAAGTATAAAAGTTTCGAAAATTTATCAAAATTAAAGAAAAATAGAATGGAAATAAAATAGGCACCCCTGAAAGAATTATTTTTTAAAATTTTAAAATGATGGAAGCAAGGTTTTAGTAGGGCAACATGATCCGTAGTTATCGAGGAAAATATTTTCAATTGCAATTAATTTTAAAAAATAAAAAATCTAAATTTAAAAATTTAATTACATTTTGTGAAATTATTTTTTTTTTCACAAAAAAAGAAATGTTTAATGAGTGATATAACGTTAGAAACTGTTCTTCACAAAATAATTACGTACTAAATTTTTCAACACTAGGCCTTAAAAGTTGCAATGGAGCGTTTCTTATATGGTTTATATTAAATTTATATTAAACTTTAATATGCCATTAAATCTTTCTACAAAGTCTGTAGTTATCATTTAAGCGAAAGAATCGAAATAATTAGTGACTTCTTTCTTCTATTTTATTAAAATATTTAATAATATTCAAAGAAGTAAAGTAGTAATTTGAGATTAACCGATCAGGTGTTAAAAATATGTAATATATTAAGGTTTCTTTTGTATGTAATTAAATAACAAGGTAAAATCTTTAGAAAAAATATCTACGTTTCATTTGAGGACTGATCTAATTAAAAAATGTCGAATGCAATTCTAAACTGATATGAACAGCAGTACAACTTAAATTTAGGTGGCGTTTGGGTTTCATTTTTAAATCTTACCTATAAAAATAGTATATAGTAGCTTTATATTTATATTTATAATTTCCATTTTTTAAAATAACAACTCAATCAAATAATAAAGAAAATAATTGCTTCTATCGCTTTTTAATAACTAGTTATTATGAAAATATTTAATGAATTTATTTCTTCCGATATTCCCTAATAAAAAGTAGTTATATAAGCTTTAAGTGTGACTATTAAAATTATTGTACCCTTTAACTTTTATAATTAATTTTTGTCCCCTTAGCCTAATCTTTTAGCTGATTATGATCTTTCTCGACAGGTTTGGAATTGATGTACCATTTCTAAGAGAAGTAAACCAATGTCAAGAAAATGTTATATTTTTGTTTCTTCCCTTTTAGAATCTAAAAATTGCAAATATTTGGCAATTTTGTCCCGTCTGAGATCAGCAATGACCACAGCCGATCGCTCGCGTGGCGAACTTGTCACAGACACCTGAAACATTTTCTCCAAATTAGTCAGTACATTGTACAATACTTCCGTCGACCCCACCCACTCTGGTGATGATACCTGGATAAAAAAGTGAGAGAAGAAAATTCCAAATCTTCCCGGCACGCTGCTTGGCTGACACAATCACTGATGCATGTCAATGGATCCTCCCCGGCAAACAAGAAGAAAAAGAAAAAAAAAAAAAAAAGAAAGAAAAATTGACCCTGCCTATAAAAGCCTGAAGTGTGCCGGAAAACCGCCTTCGGTTTGTGTACAGTTCGGTAGCACACCTGTGGCAAGAGCGCATTCTGAAATCATTCACATGGGCCGGTGATAGGAGGATGAGACACACATTCAGTAGCTCTTCTCATCAGTTAGCGAACGTTCATCGACCGTTGAGGATGGCACAGTTCATCTGCTCTGCCATCATCTTCCTCCCGCTGCTGGGATACCTCTCTCGAGCACAGGGTGAGTAGACGAAGCGAAGCCCCTTTGTTTTAAGTGGGTGTTTCAAATTACGATGGATTAAATCGAGTTTTGATTTGATGGATATATTCTTCTTATAGCCCAATAAATAGTACGGAATCTTGAAAGAGCTATTCTAAAGCAGAAAGAAAAAGAGCTATTCTAATCTTTCAAGAATTTTATATAAAAGAAAAAAAAAGTTAATTTTTTAAAATTCGGTATCATGTCAGTTGAAGAACTTTATCTGAAGTAAAGAAATCTCAGAATTTTATTCGTTGGGTTTTGATAAAAGAGATTCTTCAGGTTAAGAAAGCAATGCAGAATAATTTTTAGAATACAAAGTTTCCAAGAAGAAAGGAAAATAAAATTTAATTAATTCCAATAACTAAAACATTAATATATATTGATTAATTTCAATAACTATTACTTGTCTTATAATCAAAAGCTTTGTGGAATGAACAATATAATTTCTTTTCAATTTTTGGAAAATTTTCTGACGATATATTTAGGATAAATTGACCGTTGGCTTAATAGATTATTACGTTTTTGTCATGCTGAATATTTTATTATATCTTAAAATAACCAATCATGCATAAATTGCTTTTTTGCCTTTTGTTATGCAGTGACATAAGCAGGATTATAATTTTTAAAGATTGTACAATGGATATTTAAATTATATAATCTCGCAATTTAATCTAATTATATAATTACAGTATAATCTTTAATCTCACATCTTTCTCAATTTCCAATTAATAAAGAAATAAATCTCCTCAATAATCATGAACTATCTATTTCAATTGTTTTATGTTATCGATAGATCATGATCAGTTCATCATTATTTATGACATGGCAAATAAATTAATGGATACTTGAAGAGACAAATTAGCTTTTTTCTTTTGTGAGGCTATTATATCACCACAAATAAAGTAAAGATGGCTAAATCAAACGCTAACAAAACCCTCAATCAAAAGAAAAACATGATCACTCTCAATGACTTGAATGATAATTAAGAGCTGCCTTGAACCGAGTGTTACTTTCGAGGAAATTCGCAGTCTGAATGGCAATGGCATTCATTTGGCTATTCATTACCAACTTTCTCTTTCAACCTGATGATGAATGCAATAAAGAATGTTGTGATGAATGTAATTATGCGGCGCCAGACTTTCAGGAGACCTTAAAGATTTACTTAATGCGATAACTATTTTATTTTCGAAAAGAAATGCTATGTTGTTATGCCTACAAGAGTTAAGTTCAAAGTCATGTGAATGTGGTGGATGGTTTACTCTAACACAGGTTCAATGAGTTCAAAGTCTTATATCATTTATTGGCTTATCTAAGCATGCTAAGGAATTACATTTATTTTTTATTTAATAAATATATATATATATATTATTTCGATTTTTAAATTTTAATGTTATCTCTCTTTGTTTTGAAGATCGGTGTCAATGTTCTTATCTAATTTATTCAGGTAATGCTTGTTAAATCAGTTTAAAGTCACAATAATCCTGCTTATCTTTGATGTAAACAAAGGAATAAAATCTGATTTTTTAAAATAATGCGTGCTTTTAATTTAACTGAATATTAATGAGCCCTTTTTAATTTATGATGCTATTTATATATGTTGTAAATTAATACACTTTTTAAAGATAATTTTGATTCACATGAGTGCAAGTTCTTTTCTTCCTAATTGCATTATAGAAATATTCAAAAGATAAGCATAAATTTTTTTTTATATAATTGTGCAGTTTCGACTATTATTTTTAAATTCAATATTAAGATATGTTTGTATAAGTTTGAGGTTGTTTCAATTTTTAAAATCTTATTTAACATTTAAATAATTTTAATTGAATTCGATATTTTAAAAATCTTTTGTATGCTTTATTCTTAATTTTTTTAAAATATAGTTTTTAATCTCAGTACAGTTTTTTTTTAATTTTTATTTCTCAAGACTTAAGAAGGCTTTATTATTATTATGATATCTGATTTCGATATCTTTTTATCTCTGGTAATTACAGAGTGTCCTTATGTTACGCTTTTCAAAATAATTGTCCTGATAATGTTGATTTAATAAGTTTAAAATCTTAGATTCTTTTTTAGCTAGTTTAGTTTTTCATTTTTTTTATCTAAACAAAAATACAGATTGAATTATTTTTTGTTCTTTTATGTCTTTATTTTCAGTAACAGTTTTATAGATTCGTTATAAAGAATTTAGAACAATCAAATTATCCAATAATTTAAATTATTTAAGAAATGTATAGCTTAAGTTAATTTATATGAAAGTACACTATTAAACTAATATATAAGAAATTGTACACCTAGAATAAAACAAAACATAATAACAAAAATGATTAGAAATTTAGATTAAGTTTCACACGCGTAATCAGACAAAAAAAAATCATATAAAGGTAACATATAAAGGTAAACAAGAAAGGTAATCAATAAGAACATAAATTTTTAAGATAAAAATTTATTTTTATTATACTGATAAGAATTTTTAAATAATCTGGCAATACTTTTAAAAAAAACATTTTGAATAAAATTATCATTATTTATCATATTAAATCACAATAGGCAAATTTTGTTTGAAAATCAGAGTTATTTTCTTCAAATAATTTTATTATTGCAATTAATTCTTCAATTTAAGTATGGTCTCTACAGAAATTCTTATACATCATTTCTTGAATGCAAGTAAAGGATTTATCTGTCCTTAAATTATCAACAGATTAACCTATCTATCATATATAATCATAGAATCGTTTATTACAAAAATAATCTCTGCTTCTGATAGGTAGTGATAACATTTTCATTTTTATATGCATTAAAAAATCTATGTGTAGATAGATTCTAGAACGAATTTTGTTGTTTACTTAAGCTCAATGTTATTTATATATTTTTCGAAGACTAACATTATTCATTTTTAAAGATTATGATCATTTAAGATCTACATGTGAAAATTATTCTTTTACTTTTCTTTATGAAATTTATATATATAAAAAATAACAGCAATAAAAAAACATTGCAATAATTCTTCCACGGTTTATTTAAAATAGCTCTACTACTTTCAGAATAATAAGTGGTGATAACCTCCAAAAATAAGTGCGAATAAAATCCTTTTATCTGAAAAATTACAATTTAAATTCAAAACAATTAAAATTTGTTCTATTATTTGCTGTACATTCTATTTTCTAATCTTTGTAATGTTTTGTTAAAAATTACCTTTTACAATTTCGTTCGATTTTTTTGAAACTCTCCTTTTGATTCAAAAGAAGATTAGAAAAAAAATTCTTTAGTTTTTCTGAGATATTCCTATGAATTTTATATATTGTTCTTGCATTAAAGTTGATCTAAATTAATTTGATTAGAAATTAATTTCTAATTCATCGAAATAACAAATTTTATAACGATTAAATTATTATACTGTGCATTTTTATTCCTATTTTGTTATTATATTTGTCTGGTAATTAGTTATATCTTTGTTCATGTAAAATAGTAAAGAAAACTAAAACTTTGGAAAATCATATAAAATGTCCTAGATATTAGTACACATATATTCACATATATTAGTCACATATATTCTTATTTTCATAACTAATGTTTAGAAAAATTCAATTAAACAAAATATCGTTTCAAATATGAATAAATATGAAAAAAAAAGAATCTTTTATAAAGCTTTTAACTGATTTGCCAATTATTTAAACTTCTGTTATTTGCATTAATAAAAATAATTTTTGTATCTACACATATCATATTACTGGAAAAAAGGTCATTAATATTCCTTTCTTTTTGAAAAGTTAATTTTGCTAATATTTATTAAATAATTTCATATAATAAGTACGAATTGCAAAAATTATTTTGATACTTTTTTAAATATGATTCTAATTTACTACAAAATGTAATAATTTTTCTCGATTTCAATTTATATTTACTTCAACAAGAAATTCCATTTGAATCGTCACCAGTACAATGTTCCCGAGAATAATTATTTTTATTTAATTATTTTCAACAAATGAGCAAATAAAATATTTTAAGCATTTCAAATGTTACTATTGTTTTCGGCATTTCAAATTGTTTAATCATAGCAATAAGAAATGACCGAAAAGTACTTTCGTATCACATTTTGAATAAATCAACTCATCTGTAAGAAGTACCTAATTTTTAAAATATTCAATAATATTCTCTTCTAATTTTTTAATATTCGTAATATTATATTATACATGACAAATATGTAATCTATTTTGGAATTTTCATCCAAGACTTTTATTCAATTAATAATTTGTTTGACAGCTAATACTTTAAAATTTATTATTTTCGGAACACATTTCGACAGAATATTATACTTAAGTGATATTAAATGCAATAAAAAAATATAGGGTTTCATCAGACTCCCACTATTTTTAAAGTTCCAAACCAGCAGAGGATTGTTAACTAAACATATTGAAAACAAATGAAAGAAGGAGAATTCCTTTTTATATTTTATAATTGCTTTCTAAATCGCCTATATTTTATCGATATTTTTGCGTACTGAAGAAGAAGAAATTTTAATGAAATGTTTAGAATTTCAACTGAAAATTATGCTGAATTATGCGAATTCAACTGAAAATAATATATGTGATGATGTTTCCTTCTTTTTCTTTTTTTTTTTCTTCTTGTTTTCGAATAAAATGGCAAAACCAAATGTGATGTGAAATAGATCCGTCCACAATCTTTCTTGACATAACTCGAAAACTCAAAAAATCTAGATCTGCATCATTTATTGGAGATAAGAATTGAATTCATTTAAAATTCAGAAATAAATAAATCATTCAATAAAAAGTTAAAAAAATATTGAAATGGAGATGGAAACTGAAATCATGCTTAGAATTTCTATTACTTAAGTATGCATTTATTGTACATAACAGAACCAATAAAATACAATAAAGAATCAAACCTCATAAATTTAAGCAAAAAATCGTGCATTTAAAGACGTGTTTTGTTTGCTAACATTTCAATTGATATTTGTTCCAAATTCTACATTATACAAAAGAATTCTAAATATATAATAAAATATTTTAACTTACGATCACTAGACTGGGAAAAAAATTCATGGAATCATTTCAATTCACTGTTGAAAGCATTCTTTGTAAATGCTGAAAGTTCATTTCATTCAAAGGACATGCCTTATTAGAATTTTTATTCGCCGAATAATACCGCAGATATATTACAATAGCATTTGATATTGTAATATATCATATCATTTTTGTATTAATCTATTTTCTGCACTATTTTCTAAAATTAATACATTAATTAACATAAAAAGTTAGTAAAACTAAGCAAAATATAACTTTAAATTTCCAAACACTTAACTACACTTTCTAAATTTTATCGAAAATTTATAAAACATAAATATCTTGCCAAATCTTTAATAATGACTTGCTTTGCTATTAATATATAAGCAATACATTTTTTT
>JAPMOR010048728.1:150809-162620 GCA_026543865.1 Argiope aurantia | reverse complement strand
TAACTTTAAATAAATATAGTTGTGTAGTTCAGAACATAGATAAATTTAATTTAAAATAAAAGAATGTTAAGCAATTATTTTTAATACATTAAGATCATAATTAGAATTACTTTATTGAGCGTAGTGTTACATCCATAGTCGCCAACGTACTTTTATTTTGAATATTCTTTCATTATAAGTATATGAACTTGAAAACTTTCACAGAGTTGAACTTCCAAAAAAGGCAGATAAGAAATATGAAAGCAACAGTGACAATCACTAAACCAGGAAGTTGCCTGGGAAACTTTTTCATTGTGCTAGTCAAATAAACACTAATTAGTAGTCATAGTGACTGATGTTTACTTCAATATTTGATGCTAACAATGAATTTCGCGTTTCTCTTTTGGAGGAATACAATTTACATATCTGGTGACCGTTAAAAAGTGACTTTCCAAGGACTGAAACAATACCCTACTGATAACCTTTGAACTCGTCTGTCGGTTTAGTTGGCACTTAAGTCATATTTTAAAAAGGTAGTTGGAATCTTCAATGATAAATTACTTCCTCATCTATGTTAGAAGAAAGAGTTTGAAATTTTTTATTTCAAACTCTGTTGTAAATAGTACAAGAAACATCAAAACAAATATCAAACATATACAGTGTAGAATCTTATACAGCCTTCCATTTAATCATTGAAAATTTGTTTTTCCAATTTTCTTTTTGATGGCGAAATTTACTTTTGTAATTTATGTTAAAGGTGTTTACATTTCTTTTGTAATTTACTGCTTTTGGAATAAGGAAGTTCACTTCTCCATATTATTATTATTCTAGAATTTTGTTCTTTCCTTTGCTTTTCAACATTTTATACGCTATTTCTGAATAAATTGTAACTGTTTTAATTTATTAAAATTCTATGATTGGAAAGCCAATTTAAGGAAGCTTAGACGAAGGATATGTAAAAACAATATTTTATTATAGCATTAAAACATATTATAGTATTTTTCATCAATAAAAATGGTATAACAATAATAATTATTTGCATTTCGTGTCAGTTTAATAAGGTTTAAAGCGCAATGACCTTTTATAATTGGACTCAGTGTTTGTTCAGTAATTTTCATGATCCTTTTGTATGCTTTACACTTTCGGATTTAAAAAAACATAAAATATAAAAAAAGAAAAGCAGAAACAGTTAATGACAATAAAATGACAAATAAAAAAATGTTAAATAAAATGACAGAAACAGTTGATTTCATTATTAGATCATATTTATGTAGTTGAATTTCTTGATTTCATGCTGTGCACGTTATAATTTTTTTAATGTAACAAAGAAATGCTATAAATATGGGATAATTGAAGGTGGTGGTATTTATGAAATCTTAATGGCACATTTTATTTGAGCTGGTGGTATTTATGAAGTCTTTATGGCAAATTTTATTTGAGCTGGTTTGTTTTCAACCTTGGTTCGAAGTAATTATTGCAACTAAAATAAATTTCATTTTCAGTAAAAGATTATGTGAAGTTAAGAAATGAAGAGTTCACCTCAAAATACATTATTTCGAGCTGTTTTCAGACAACATTACTGGAAAGGATTCCCATTTCGAATTTTTAAAACATTAACATGATCTTAAAAGCAGTACGATTCATTAGGCCTGCTTCTTGTCATCATAAGATTGAGATTGGTTTCTGATGTTGTAATTACATTCACTTTATCCTCCCTTATCAGAAGGATGTTGGAAGTATTAGTAGTAGATAATTTGAAAGAATTTTTAGTAGCCGTGTCTGTTCTATAATTGCGATATTCGGTCTTAATAGAGATAAACTGATAGATGGATCTTCAAGATGGATAAACTGATAAACTGATAGATTTCCCGAATCTTAAAGAAGTTCGGACAAGTATTGAAATTTATTCGCTTTTTTTTCAAAAAGTGCCCCATTTGATAGATTTGATAGATTTAAGATGGAATATCATTGATATTAATCACTGATAAAAACTACGTTAAAGTTCTCTTGGTTTATGTAACTTGCTTGAAATACAATTCATTTTTTACCTAAACATTTGCTGCTGTGAATTAAGAGAATAACCTTCTGAATTATTTTTAATTCAGTAAAATCTTCTTCTGAGGAATAAATTCACTATATCCCTAAAATAGATTACGTATGTCTTTTTTTTTATCTTTACAACTTGTAGATAGTGTATCAATGTTTTAAATTCTACGGCTATTAACTCAGTAAAAAAAATACCATTAGCCTGATTCTACTCTTGATTCCTCTTACGAGTGAATCTGCAGATGAATTCTTCATATATTTCCCAGATTGCTGCATTGTTTTCACATTTCACGAATGAGTGGAACCTCAAAATCTGTGCACGTTTCCGCCGTTCGATATCCAGCCCTTCACGACTCACTTGCTCTTTGAGAGGTCTGAAACAATGAGCGAGAGAAAACAGTTAAAACAAATAAAGGAAGTGAATTCCTGAAAGTGAATTAGGTGAACCGTGAATGTTCTTTACCTTCGGAGTTTGGATTACGGCGAAGGATTACAGCTTTTACCATTTAGAGAAAACTGCATTTAGTTAATCCTTCGTAAGTTTACAGCTCATGAAAGTAAATGTAATCGCATTATGTCAGAAAGTTGTGTAACTTTTTATAGATTTTCGATAGTTCAAGCAATCACGTGTTGAGAAGAATACCGTTAAACAAGTATCTTGATGGAGTTTTGCATGCTTTTGCGGTTGCTTTCCAAGAGATGGCATTGTGATTGGAAATCCTTGAACAGAAGGATAAGGGAAAGTCCGTTATGGCATAGGCGCTAGGCTGTAAAGATAAAAAGGACAAACGCTACAAAATATTCGTAGAGAGTAATACGCGTGAAAATATTGGTTCTCTTAGTACTGAATATCGCCATTCTAAAATTTTAGTCAGTAAATATGTTTCCGGAACGGTTTTGGATGTTCACATCTGTTTATCTAAGTGTGCATGTAGAAGTATGATAGCTTCTACTCCATGCCTTCTATTCTTATTAATAGAATATTTCATTGCATGATTGTAAGATAATAAATTGCCATTTGTTTGTTTTCAGTAATAAAATAACTTTAGTGAGATTACTTTATTGCATGATAATTTTATATTCTCAAGTTTATTTTGGTTTTGTCATTATTCATGGGATTATGAAAAACCGCTGGAGCAAAGTGATAATCTGGATATTTTTAGGGAATATAATATTTTTCTAATCATGGACGTTTTATGGCACGAGAGATAAGATAATCTTTATACAATAATCATTATAATTGGATCTTCAGGTCAAATGCTTACAAATTCAAGGGATTAATATTCTATATCTTTTACTTTAGGAATCTACGAGCATGGTATCGTAAATAAAATAAGATAGATTAGAGCTATTTAAATAACAAAATAAATCATGCTGCTGATATATAACGTGGAATAAATGTAATATTAAATAAGAAATATTGATATATATGTTGATAATATTTTAATGTGTAGATTATAAATTTCACTATTTGCTTGATTCTTATGAAAAAAATTTATAAGAGAATCGGAATTATAATCCTAAACGTTACAGCATGCTAAATAGTTTAGACTTGATTCGCCTGTTTTTATTTTCTCTTTAAGTTTCACCTTTAATTCTATAATATTGATAATGTATACTCAAAATATGTTGCAAAATAAAATTATTTTTTTTTAAAAATCATTTAAATTAAAGAAAACAAACTGCACGAAAATAAAACTAAAATGATTGAAATGCATATATATTTTTTTAACTTTAAAGTTGTATAAAAATGGTTTGTATGATAATATACTTCGAAGTCATCGGGGAAAGACGCTTACATTGCAATTAAATTTATTAATTAATAAAAATTGTGATGAAAATTTTGATAAACTCTTTCATAATAAGCACCATCTAATCAAGAATTAAAACGCACAATTCGACAGCTCTAGGTCAAACAATCTACCCTGCAGAGCATTGTGAACAATTTTTGAATTACGCACAGAACTGATCATGGAATTTATAAATAATATCCAATCCAAAAAGTAAAATTAATTAAAACATTAGATAACATTTAATTAATTAAAACATTGGATAACATTTAATTTTGTGACATGAAGGATCAGTGAATCCAAAATAGAGTAAAAGGATCTTATGAAATAGAAAGAAAGGAACAAATAACATATTTACAGAAAATAATGTTTTGTTTTGTTTCCGTATTTACTAAGTTATTAAACTTTTTGTAAATTTAACTTTTCACTGAATTGGCATAAAAATTACAACTGTTAGTATTCAAATAAACAATCATTTATAGTTAAAGAACAGATTACTCGATTTTAAATTAATTTCTGAATTGGAAAATAATTTCGAGTAATGAATATTTCAAGAATGAATTGTTTTTGTAAACCGAGAAGTGGCTGTATTCATTTGCAGCATAAAAATAAACTTATTTTTTCTCTCTAATTCGGAATCAAACGTTGTCATGTAAAATATTTGGAGAATTTCATTCATAAAACAATATTTGACTCCATTTATTTTCACTGACTTTAAAGAATCTCATTTTCTCCTTCACTTTTTAAAATAAAAAATAGCTATGTAAAATAGCTTATGGTAGAAAGATCTTCTTTCTTCCATACTTAAGTGAACAGCAAATGAAAGACTGTTTTCTCATTGGTTCCAAATGAAACTTCGCAAAACTTGAAATTCAAAAACGTTCGTTAAAATTTCTCGTGAGAAGGCAAATAAAATAGCTCGCTACATAAGTTGCAAAAATAGTTGCCAAATTTTTTTATTGCTTTTTTTTTTCAAAAAAACATCTAGCAGTTTTATATTCATTCTATAATAAACTCTAGTTCAGTACTTTTTTATGCTCATAAAATACCTTTCACTAGTTCCTTCTTTATTTTCTTTCGATTGTTTAATGAAAAGAAATCATGCGTACTTGATGGGGTTTATAAGATTCGCTTATTTCCTTACTTAAATGAAAAACAAATAGATGATTATTTTCTCAATTATTCCAAGCAAAACCTCACAAAACAGGAAATTCAAAACCTTTGTTGAAATTTCTTGTGAGAGTGGAAACAGAATAGCTCGTTAAATTTGTTTCAAAATTGGTTGAAAATTTCTTTTATTTCTTTTTTTTTCCCTCAGAGGACATCTAATAATTCAAAGTTCAAGTTATAAAAAACTCTATTTCGATTTTTTTCCCCTTAATAAAAATTATTTTCTCATGACCTTCGACAATGAGGCTGTTGCACTTGAAAATAAATCTTTGAAACAGCGGATGTATTAATTTTATGCATGAATTAACAAATATGGTTGCATTTATTTATTCCAAATAGAAATTGGCAGTATAGTGATGGCACCTTTCTTTTTATTTTCTCCTTCAAATTTAATGAAAGTTTTGTATTCTTACGTTTCAGCATCTCTTTTTTTTTCCCGAAATGTAATCATGATTGCAAGATAGAACAACAGAACTTTTTTTTAAATATTTCAGTGGTTATTTTTTTTCTAATAAATATTTAAATGATGTAGAAATGTAAAAAACCCCTCCAATTTTAGCAATGCAGTAGAAAAAAACTAAAGGTTGATGACTTCTTGAAAACAATGGATGAACTGAGGAATTTCAATCTTTATTTTATCGGTTTGAAATATATTTGTAAAACTAACTTCAAGAACATAAATGAAGCTTTTCTTTTATGAATTGTTAAATCGATTATGTTAGCAGTTTAAAAAAACACTTTAACATTTTCACAAATTTAACTATAATATTCAATCTTACAATAAGTTTATTGTTAGATTGGTGTATTGGAAAATGGTACAACAGCTATCGCTTAATGGTGTTATTTTGAGGCTTATAAATTTTTACAATATTAATTGATTGACAACAATAATCAAATTGATTTAAATCGCATATACTTTTATCACATGAAGGGAAAGAAAAACAAACACCTTATCTTAGAGTTATCTATAGTTTATTTAAAAAATAACAACCCAAATGCCTTCATAAATTATTATTTATTTATAATTATTCCTGAACCATTATATATGTTGTTCATACTTGTATTATTTTTTAAAAATTTATTAAACAACGTTAAACGTTGCATTTCATAATATCGAATGCTTGAAATATTTCAGCATTCGTTGGAGAATTTTCTTCAGTGCATTCGTCCTCGTCAAAAGCATCAACGATCTTTCTCGTAAAAATTATACTTGGTCTTGCTTACAAAAAGCTCACGATTTTTTCAGAAGTTACAAAGAAACTGCGAATTTTTCTTTGCACAGCAGCGTTATATTGACTTATTTTAGATAAACTTTCACACCCATTGGGAATTTCATTTTTGTCGTTAAAACTCAAATCAGCTCTTCACCTTATTTTTGTAGTTCAGACTCAGATAGCTGTAGTTTATGGATGTTTAGATTTTAACCAAAATCTGACAGTTTAGCTCTCCTTTTAAGTCAATGCAATCAGTGAAATTCAAATAAAAAAAATCCATCCCACGAGGAAAATGGATGATAGATGTTTTTTTACAAATAAAGGGAGAAATTTCATAAATATCCATCGTTAACTCTGATTGAAAATGAAGGATCAATCAATTTTTTTACTTCAAAATGGTAATATTAAGCGATGTATTGATCACGTTAAACGAAAATTTTTATGTAAATTAAAACACCTAGGCATAGTACCAGGGAATTGTGATAATATAAAGCGAATGATAACAAACCCTCTATCAAATTATGAGAAATCAATTCTTATTAAAAATTCGAAAACAGCAAAAAAAAACAACAACTTATATTTCTAAAATTGAGTCATTAAACATTTTCTTAAATTATCCGATGATAATAAATTCAAAACATTATATGCCTTTGTTATAATAATAACAATTACAATGATTATGTCCAGATCATACTTTCTACATCTTTGAGTTTTAATCGAGTTCTTATGACAACAGAAAATTCAGATTTTAAGACTGAAATGTTTAATATTCCTCAAACATGATTTTTCTACATAATAGTAATAATAATAATAAATTGAAAGCATTTTGAATCTTTAATCGCACCGCCATGAATACAATAATTGCGTTTAAAATCAAGCATTCTAAATATCTGACTAATAATTTCTTAATTAATCCAAATAATAACATTAAGTGTAAATTCGTTACTTAATTATTATTATTCTGGGACGGAGAAAATTCTATAGCGAAAACACATTGCTCATCTGAAATTTGATTTTAAATTAGCATACGTTTTGGTTATACTATATGAGTTTTTTTAAAACAATTTCTTTTCTTCCAGACCTCAGGACTGGCTTAGGTGCACGAGCTATGAGGAAAGAGTCCGGTTATGGAAGACCTGTATTAGCAATGGCGAACTCTCCACGTAAGTACATTATTTCAACTGCACATGATTTTATTAGTTTGCATTTTTTATTTATGTTAGTTAATTAACATTCCGATTTAAAACTGTACTAAGGGAGTAGTTTACCTTTCATTTTCACAAATATTTCAATAATATTATGTGTTTTATGCCCAGTTTCATAGTAGAATATAAAGAATGGAGTATTCATTTTGGATTACCTTTTGATTCATTGATTCCAAACTTTGAAACGGATTTATAATTTAACTCTCAAAGCCATATACTTTTATTTTGCTTGTTGCGTTTCTGAGTTAATGCATTCATAACACACGAATAAGTAGATATATACAGTGTATCTATATAAGGAATTCAGTTCCATTATTAGGTACAGATCTGCAACTTTGGTATAAATGTTATATACGAAAATTCGTTAATTGATGGATTGAGGTATCTTGAGGCCTTAGGCGGTGCACATTATGGGGTCCTTCTTTTAGTAAGATGACTGATTTAATTTAACATATCTGTCCATTTCTACCTTATTAATGATTGGTTTTTAATTTTATTAACTTGATGAAGGCTCATTTGTTTTTATTTATCTAATATGATTCGAGGTACGACGACAATCACGTTGGTATTTAATATTATTAAAACAGTTTATCGGCCTTATTAATATTCTAATAACTGAGAGAACCTAACAAAACTTATGGTAAACTGACAAATTACACTTGATAAAGTGCTCATATATATTTTTTTATTTTATTACTCATAGAAGTTCTATTTTTTACAAACTTATTTATATGGGACAACTAGGGAAATAGTTCTTTCAATCGACTTGCCAGCGACCTTACTTAACATACCTAGTTAGAAATCCGCCATTGCTGAAATTATTCATCTAGAATGCAGCAATTATAAGTGAGTGTGTTCACACAAACATGAATAGACAGATCAGTTGACCCTTTTGATAATTTGGCCTACGAACGCCACAACTCAAATCAAGTTCGCTGCCGAGCAATTATAATAAAGGTGAGAGAAGTCAATTTATAAATGAGGCCTGGTTTGGAATCGGAATAAAAGGCTGTTCCAATTTCTTTAAAGTTATGCTGACAATTGTCAGTGGAATGAGCAGCTTCTATCTACAATGGGATTCATTGCGTATTTCGGATGCTAAATTTTTCGCAAGGAATTAATATGAAAGGATTCATTAGAAATATTTTCCCTGCTAACTGATACTATTTTTAGATTAGAACATAATAGATGAAAGATATGAATTGCGCAGAGATAAAATAATAAATTTTATTGGATAATTTCTATGCTATTCATTTTATATTATTCATTAAATTTTATCAACTACATTATAGATATTTTTCGTTTTTTCCTATAGATATTTTTCATTTCCATATCCTCATTTTTTAAAAGCGTTTCGTTGTAAGGCCATTTATTATAGTGGTCTAGTTATCCTTCCATTAGCTTTAATTTGCATAATTTAATGAGTGAAATTGAATTGTACGTTAGCATAAGTATACATATTAAAACTAATTGCTTATATTCGTTAGGCAAAAAAATTGCTACCACATTTCCATAAGAATTTCTTTTAAGCAAAATACTTAATCTCAAGAAAAAACAGTATATATAAAAACATTTCTGACTTATTTATACTCTTTCTGTATGTACATATGTTATTTATATTACTGAATCATGATGTGGATTATTTTTGGTGGCTTTGCACAGAAACAACCAAAACTAAAGTTTCAAATTTGCAACGAGTGTAATTTTAAGGGTAATGATATATATTAGGAAGATTTTCCATGGATATATATTGCATTTTTAAATTATTCAAACAGATGACGAGAATATCCATTTCATAAAAAAATATTATTTATTTCATTGCCTTTTTAAAATACGTGATCCAAGGAATAACAAAATAAATCGAAATTGTGAGAATAATTTTTTTGTATCAACATAGTCATCACATCTTAAAATTATACGAGCGGATGATCAGCTTGACCAGTTAGTATAAATAATGCAGACTGATTAAATTTAAAAAATCTAAAGAATCACTGAGCAGTATAGTGTTGTTGATCAGATATTACTAAAAGTGCAAAGAAAGTGGAAAAGGCGTCAAGTAATGAAAGAAAAACCAATTATTAATGCACTTGGAAAAGCAATTAATTCTTTATTTAGAATTCTGGAAAATTACTTCGCATATTATGTTGTTTCATAAAATGAAACAATAAAATTCCAATTTCACTTATTATATTATATCAAATATAAAATTAATTAGAACTCTATTCATTATTAGTCGTAATATTAAATTTCTCTGCATTAAAATAATTCTTTCATCTTTAGGATTTACAAAAATGTATTTTACAGTATAATATGGAATGTGTTAATTACTTGAAATATTGTTATTAAGAATGAAAGGATAATTTTCATCCAATAATTCGAAAGGAGCAGCGAATAGAACGAAAGTAAATAGCGAACAGTATTCTTTTGAATACCAATAATTAAATATGGTGAAACAACTGGCGTTCTTTGCTAGTTCAATTAATAATAACTTAAAATTGTACGTTCTGTATGTCTGGAAATATGAAGCGACGTAGTTTCAATGGTCATTAAATTAATACATTGCATTAATTTAATGAATGCAGGATAATACGTTATATTTTCGGCTAATTTTGCTTTTCCATATAAATTGCTTCGGTCAACTATTCAACTATTTGGATATGCTCTTAATTCTCCATATTGGTTCTGGTTGTATTGAATTGGGATAGTTAGATTTCCCTGTTAAACAAATTAATGTGTTTTCTTGGAAAATAAATATAAAAACAACTCACAAGCCTTATGACCTACAACTTTACTCTATTTCCGCCAAAATTAACAACTTAACCGTTGTAACCAACTTTACTCTGCTAATCGATTACTGATTATTGGAGAACTTCGCAACTTATGATGCAATAACAGCTTGCATGAGAATAATGTAGCGCACTAAACGAGGTGTTGAACCGTGGAAGATAATGATTATCTTGTTTTTCATTTTTGGAAAAGCAACTCTAAAAAAAAAAGTCACACTCGCTCATAACATATCCTCAAATCCATTAAACTCAAAGCATGGTGAACTATTGCAATAATACCTGAATTTTTCACCAATCCAGTTAACATTTCCATATTGACCTTGGGAAATTGCCAGATAATCACAAACACTGTACGAATGATGGAAGTGTGTGGGAAAATTTTGCTCAAAAGCTGGTAAAGGAGATCTATCATTCACTGTAGTTGGTGTAATCGGTGCTGGTGGAACAAATCTTTGAAAGCATGGTTTTGTCACTTCTACTACCCCAGGTTAGATGCCTGCACAGCGAACCATGAAAGTAACAGAAGAAATCGTTGCTTTTTATGGTTTTCATCCCTCAGGGATCCAGAAAAGTGTGACCTCACATCTGAAGATTTGTGTCTTCGAGGCTCACATGCCAGCAGGTGTTTACGGTTTCTGTAAATGCCGATGGATACTTAATCAACAGGTAAGGCGTGAGAAAGTACAATGAAAAATCATAAATGAGGGTTTTTATAGTGGAGATATCTTTTGCCATCAATTTACGAAAATAAATGATTAGATATATTTATATCCCATTCAGTGGCGGGTTGTTGCCAATTATGGTATTTTGATTTGTATTCTACGTTTAGACACAGACAGATTTAACAGTCAGTCATGTTCTCTTTTAATATACAAATTTTTATTTAAAAACTGAAGGAATATATTTAAGATTTTAAATTTCTCACTGTTGCAATCATTTTGGGTATATAATTTCCCAAATATTTTGTAATTCAATCCACCCAAGTTCTTAATTATTCAATTTTCCCTAACACAATTATTCATAAATGATTTAGCTGAATTTGAAAAGTAAAGAGAATTATTATCTACTGAAATGTGTTTTTCATTTCGATGCAAAGGATAGGAAAATCATTCTTGCATTGTTTAAAGTCAAAATTCTTTTTAAGAACCTTAATTTTTCCTATGACATAGTTGATGAGTATTAAAAATACTATTCAAAAAATCTTTATATAATTTTTAATATGCTGTAATATTTGACGAATGTGAAAGTGATATTTGATAACCATGATATTTTCCAATATATTTTTTTTGAAGCAATCGTTGTTTTTCTTTCCTTTAGATTTTTTAATATTTTATTTCGTTGAATTCTTGACTATTTTAATTTGGTTGAATTTGAGCGCAGCGAAAAAATTATTTAAGTTTCTCCAGATTCTTTTTGTTTCAAATCTAAATCTTTAATTGCATTGAATAACTGGAATTTCTAACAGTAATTTTCTTTTAAAAAATTTAATAAATTTTCTCTTGTATTCATATCATTTGAAATAAGATACTAAACAATTGTACTTTTGCAATTTGCACTTTAAAAAAATGCATGTGATTGAATTTTCTTACATGAGTTTGGAGCTACAACTGTATCATAGATT
>JAPMOR010048728.1:132546-150799 GCA_026543865.1 Argiope aurantia | reverse complement strand
TGAAAAATACATTAAAGACTAACATGGATGCATTATTATTATCCTATTAATTGGAATAAATATATTCTAATATATAATATATATCTAAATAGAATAAGTATATTCTTATCTGCATGAGTATAATACCGTTACATCTTCTCTTTAAATTATACATAATTTAATGATATAGATGGACATCCCAAATCGGGAATAAAAAGCTTGTGGCAAGATGGTTGGTTGTAACCTCTCTAGTGTGTAAAGTAATGATGAGGGATAAGCTACCTTCGTATCGATAATGGGACATACCTCCTACGGGAAGAATTGTACCTACTGTTTCCGGTGACGTCCATTAATACTTAAACTTAGTTCTCGCCAGAGGGTTAATGTGACAATGCTGGTTATTCAGTTTACACCAGATGCTATGACAAGGGCGAAGATAGCCCTTTTGAATTTATCATTCAATTTGTTTCCATAATGGTGTTACTATCTGCATTCATTATCATATAATTACATTATTAACTCATTTTAATAATTTCTAATATCTTCGAATTGATAAAAGCCCAAAAATTATTTTGGAAATATTTAACTATGCAAATGGACATATAGATCTATGTTTTACTTTGACAAGCAAATAATTGATTCTTACATTTATGCATTTATGAAATTTAGAAAAAACTATCAAAGATAGTTCTTAAAAGAATTCAATGATGTAATTAGATTTTTTTAAAAACATTGCAGATCTTTGAAATAATACTATTCATTTTAAGTCGGCTTAATATAAGCATAATTGCATATTTGCGTATAATTATTATATCTGCATAGAAAATCATTGTTATATTTGCATAGATTAGTCAACAAGAAAAATTAACAGTAGAAGTCATCAACTAAATCAAAGAATAAGATGCATATACATATTTGTTTATTTGGTATATTTGTTTGTTTGCGGATGTATTATGTATTTTATTGCGAACGAATTCAATATGCATTTACATTTCACTAACAACATTTCAACATAACGCGGTTTATTTTAAGGTTTCAAATTTGAAACTGTTTCTTCGCTATAGTATCATTGAAATATTGGCAATCTCACCTAATAAGTTGAAATATAATATCGAGGATATATGAAAAGATACCAAACTAAAGTAATCTTTCTTTGAAATTTAAATGGTGTTTCTTCATACGCATTGCCTGAATCATTTCTATCATAATTATGAAGTGAAACCAAACTGCTGGAAGAGTCATAATGCATGTATATTTATTTCTACGAAATATCATAAAAAATTATTTATCTTTAATTTTTAATCTTGATTATTCCCTATTATTAAACTCATGCTGACATAATTTACAAATTGTCGCAACTAATTTACTATCAGCTTTCAAGTATGGATGTTCAATGCAAAATGGGATAAATTCCACTTTGGATCATCTGAACATATTTCATTTTTTATAACTTTATCTGCATCTCATTCCAGAATTTAAAAGTTTTACTCGTATACTTTACTTTACTCATCTACTTTACTTTAAGTTTTAGTTTGAATATTCTGACTTTTTCAAAAAGTAGATATTTTCTCTGGAATCAAATATTTTTGAAAACTTCATTTTTTTATCACGGTTTCATTAATATGACTTCGTTTTCCTTGTACTCTGAAGGTTTCACACAAGGAAATGAAATTATACAATAAGTACAAATAAGTACATGTATATTGAATCATCTTGGAATTGGAGATGTCGGATTATTAAGTCCGCATAATTAATCATTCTGATATGTTCCAGGATGTACATTTAATGGAAAACCAATAGAGGATGGCAAATCCGTATCCAGTCCGGAGCCCTGTCTCAACTGCACTTGCAGCAAAGGCATCCTCCTATGCTACTTGCACACCTGTAACTCTATTGCTCCTACGCCTGGTTGCCAGATCGTTAAGAAACCGAACACATGCTGTCCACAGCTGGAATGTAGTGGTAAGTGTGAGATGTGGATCTTCATATAATCACCTTAGAGCTTTTTAGATCTGGATGCTGTTATACAGATGCAAATCAGCTATAACTTCATCGATGTTGAAAAAATCTGGTATAACATAATATTGTCGACTTTTTATGCTGATACTGATTATTTTTCACTTTATATCATTAATAATTTTACGTTTAAACCATTTCTCTTTTCTAAAATTGATTTTTCAATAAATAATTGAATTCGTAAACTAGCAGAGATACTTTAATATTATAGTTTTTCAATAATTTATGCTCATTTTAATAATTAAAGAATCTTAGATACACTTCCAAGGGGAATACAGTTGAATATTCGGCTGTTATTAAATACTTCCATGTGGCCTTGAAATTTTCTAACAATGTTTTTAAAGAGGGATTGTCGACAAACCAACTGAGATATTCCAGCAAAATATTAATATAGGTAACGAATTTTCACAAGTAGGTTTCCTTGTGTTAGTGTTATAAATCCCCGATAGGTGACATTCTGATTTTAAATATAAATCATTAATAAATTATTGAAGCTCACACGGACGGGTTATCCTAACAATTACATATCACAACAAAAGTATAAAATGAGCAGGACATTTTGTGACGTATATGATTTGGTTATTTATAATGACTAATTATTGCGTCAGTTCGCAAGTATCTCAAAACTTTTTCCTACATCACATTTCACAAATGCAGAAATTACACTGATTGATTTCGATTCTGTGAGATCAGGAGAGCAATTCAGACATTTCATATCGTTTCAGAAATTGAAGATAATTCCAAAAACTAGAGTATTGATTTAAATTAATTGTATCTACGAAACTGGGCTCAATAATGTCTCTATTGTATACATTCAGCAACAGTCATTTTTATATATGGATTCATTAACAGGAGATTTCCAACGTCTTTTTAACTTGTCATATCTTGATAGAAAGGACGTCTCATTATGTATTAACATGAAAAATTTCCTGACTTAATGACGTTAATCATTAGCAAGAATAATTTAATTAGTTACCATCGCTTTCTTATTCCATTTTCAAAACTGTTATATTATTTTGGGAAAAAAATTAAACTGGTCCTTTTATAAAATTCCACAAATGTTAACACACCCTTTACGTAAATCAGAGATTCATTGGTTACACTGAAGTTAAATATTAACTCACTGGACAGTCTAATGTTTTTTTCGATCATTCTGAATGTATTCTGAGTGAATATGTCGTTATTTTTAGTATGAAAAAGTATGAGAGTCAAATTCTTTGCAAGCGTCTACAGAAGTTTCGCGATTGATTTTACTCTCAATGTGACAGATTCAAGTACTCTTTCAAAAAATGTCTTCCCTCAATCTTCTCTTCTGAAAATCTGCACAATACATTGAGTTATATTGTAATTAAGGATATTCAACTGTATAATCTAGTATTTTTGCATTTCGTCTTTTTTGCACATCCCAAAAAACAGCAGAGCTTCATCAAGCCCATGAAAAATCTAACTTTTGTTTGTAGTTGCTGCTTCCAAATTTGTATTGTTTTGCACCTCATCTTTATTCTCCTCCAAAAAATGTTTTTCAGATCTTTTAACTTACCATGACTACCGAACTGAAAGGACGAGCGAGCCAAGTAACAAATTTCGCTTTCGACAAGACGACAACCACTTTTTTGGACTTCTGGAGATGGACTCGAGGACTGATAGGTCTCAAGAGTCCACCTTTCCTACCAGAAGAGCAAGCGTGAAAGGACAGAGGCCCAATTTTTCGTCCATTCTGAAGGGAATTTCATCGCAGAAGAGATCTGACACTTACGGCCAATCTCTTTATGAACAGGAAGAAGATATAGAAGATGACGAACTTTCACCCGATAGGAATAATTCGGCTGGATGTACGTTATGTCTTTGTTATAGCTTAGGCCTTTCGATTTGGATACATAATTGCACTGAAATGATTTGGCTTACCATATACATGCTTGCAATAATGGACCTTTCGACTATCCTGGATGAATGAAATTTAAATTATTTTATTTTGTAATCAGTTTTACTGAACATAATTTCATTGAGTAAAAATAGTGTAAAACTAGCCTAATCAAGCTGTAAAAGATATTTGTGCGGGTTTTTTATGTATAGCATTAACAGTTAATACATAAATGATGTTCATCAAATAAATAGAATTTAAACTTCTAGCATATAATTCTTAAAAGAACCAGTGGGAAATTATCCAAAAATAGTTCAGTGAGACTGCATGCACCGCAATAAAATGCTCCAAGAGCAATATAAATTGAAAAGACTTCGTGAAAATTATAAAATAATTTCTACAAAATTACTATTAAGCATTTATAGCCAAACATACTTTTTGGTACATATAAACCTATATATGCATGTACTGCAATAAAGTGAAACTATATGTACTACAATAAAATGCTCCAAGAACAATTTAAACATAACAAGATTTCTTGGAAATTATAAAATAATTTCTACAAAAATACTACTAAGCATTTATAGTCAAGCATATTTTTTTGGTACATATAAACCTATATATAATAAATTTTTTAATCTATTTGTGCAAAAAATACTTTAAATCTTATCAATAATTGTTTTAACTTAAGGCTACAAAATTTAGCATTTCCTATATCTAAGTTTAGATTCATTTATAGGAAATATTGGACATAAAATATCTTTAAAAAAAATCATCAAAGTTTGTTTATAAGTGATAAAATAACAGATTCAATATTATAGTTAATCACTATATAAGAATTTATATTTTCAAAAGATATTCTAAATCATTGCAACTACAAAACATTTCGATCAATAACTGATTGTTTCTTAAAGGACACTTTGGTGTTCTCTCTTGCTTTCACGGGAAATGTCGGAATTCATTCATTACTGTCTGCATTCCAGATTGCTTTTCAAGAGGATACAAATACTCGGAAGGTATGGCCATGCTTTCTCCGACGAAATGCGAGTACTGTTATTGCATCGGTGGGCAGCAGATGTGCGTGCGACCCAAATGCCACCTCAATATCGAAGGTTGCGTTCCTCGCTACCAGAGCGGATACACCTGTTGCCCGTCCCACTACAACTGTGGTATGTAAAGCAAAATGTTTCAATACCATGATCATTTGAGTAAAGTGAAAGGAATTCCCAATCGAAATACTTGCAAAATAATTTGGATGCTTTTTCTGAAAGCATTTTAGGAATTCAGAATTTACATATTTTTAAATCATTACTTAGGTATAATGATAAAAAAATGTGATTAAATTTATTATACAAATACTATCATTTGTTTATCTCCTCGTTCATTTATTGGGTGATCCTAAATAACTGGAATTTATTGGTGTCTTAATGAGTATTTTCACAAATATTCACAAAGAGTTTTTTGAAATTTTTCTTGTTTTTCTGAAGAAGATCCACCAATCAACGAGCAGGCTTATTCGAAGAGACCATTGATTGACTGAAAATATTGAAATTTAAGTTAGGTTTCCAATTTTAGATTTGGTCTCACATCGTGAAACTTACTATTTCGTTATATAATGCGCCTAGAACACATTACTAAATATTACTGACAGAACTGGGCATTGCATAAAAGTTTAGACTTCGTAATTTTTAATACATATTTATTTATTCAAAAAAGCATAAAATATAATTATTTAAGCCATTTCCGGCCTTTTTTCAACAGTAAATACGGGTATTTTTTTAAGTTAATAAAAAATGTTTATTCTAATCGTAGATTAATAAATAATTTTTAAACTGTTATAAATAAACATTTATATGCATGCTATCTCTAATGATTTAGAAATCATTAAATTATGACTAGAATGAACATTTTGTATAACATTAAAAAAATCGGAAAATTTTATTTAATGACTTTAAGAGATATTTAATCTTTGATCTAATGATTTAACCTCTGAAAAGTTTTTGTTTTATGAATATGTACAGGAAAGGGAAAACATTTGCATTAAGCTGATTGAATCAGATTTTGTCACTTTGGTACAAAGCAGCAAAAAAGCTATTCTAAAATTCGATTTTTAGTATAACTCTATAAATTCGAGCGTTAAAATTTTAAAAATTCTAACAGTAATTAAAATTTGTTCTTAATATTGAGAAACAAAGATATTTTTCATTTAAATATCTGTACAATAAAATCTGTATTATAAAATATGTAAATGAATTTAACAAATATGTCCAATCAATCAATATATATATATACAAAATTTAATATAATTTGCAATATTTTCAAAACAGCATTTGGCTATTAAAAAAGACGTATTTTTCTTTTTTTAAAAACAATCTATCGATTTTTCGCCGAAAATTTGCCTATCTTTTTACCCCAGAACTTACTTAAAATTCAATTATTTCAAAAAGGGATGAAAAATTGAATCTTTCCTAGATTTAAAAAAAAATTTATTAAGAAAAGGCAAACAGACTTTCGAAGACTTTATATAAAAATAAGTTGCTCTTCATATAGTTTTTCCAGAAACTTTATCTGATCTTATTAAGCTAACCGCAACTGAAAATTATTGCATTTTTTTTCCAAGAATACGACCTTGCAATTTTATCGTTGTTTTAATTAAACTTATTAATATTTCGCAGAAATAGCATCGGGCGTCTCGACTCTTGGAGGTGAAGAAAATTCTCAAACAGAATCAGACAGTGAAACCACAGCAAAAACTAAAGGTCAGTATAGAATTAAATTTACTGATATAAAGTGTTCGATTTCATTTCATAATGTATCAAAACGTTAATGTAAGGTTATGTTTATGATAAAAAATTAATCAAACTGCTATCGGTTGGTTTTTAAAAGTTTTAAAAACCAATTGGCAACAAATGACGCGTTATATTTATAGTCTTTTGTGGTTCTCAATTTGGAAAGAAAAAAAAACAGTAAATAATGCATTCTTAAGATCGTTTAAAAGAAGTATAATTTAAATTATTTATTTTTGATTATTTGTTAATTATTTGTATGGTTAGCTTAATTTTATAAGTACAACATGTTTTTAGAAAAATTATACTTTTTTTTAAATTTATTAATAAAGAGATTTTTATATTTATTTTGCATAAACATCACTTGTTTACTTTTTAAAACAAATATTTCCTTACCTTTTTTTTTTGCCCGAATAATTTTCCAATTGAATAAGAGAATTTTAAGGATATTTTGATTGTCCGCCAATTTTTCTCAGGCCTGGTGTGCATCATGGTAGGTGGGTTGGCAACAGCAAGATAAAAATACGCCAACTGTACGCCATTTATTCGCGAGTTTGAATAAAGCAAAGGCTGTCAGAATAAAAAAATTTTTGCATCTAAAAATCCAACTTCCTAACAGTAAAGAAAAAAGAGAGAACTAAATTTATTCATAATGTGCAACAGAATATGAATTGGTTTAAGTGTTTGTCAGAACATTAGAAATATATGTTTAAAAAACCCAAAGTTTTCATTAAATTATAAAATGAAATCCAAAATGCCTCAAACAGACAATAAGGACATTTAAGGACTTAACTATGTGCTAAATTAAACGAGGATAGCAGGTGAAAAAACTTATTTACTTGCTATTTACACAAATTTATTGGTTTATTATTAATAATTTACAATTTTATTTTTGCCTTTAAATGATGTGATTAAAAGCAGCAAAGGCAAAGAGGGTGGATATACTTGTCCTGGGTGCATTATTTCGGGGGAAGTGATTAAAAACATTTTTCCGTCATTGGAAATTTTTCAATACCAAAAACTAGGCAATATTTTCTTATTCACATTATATGCCACGAGTAAAGGTGTCGGATAAGAAAGCAGTTAGTTGCTTCCATGATGGTTTTAGAAATATCGTGGAACTATGTGCTACCACTCCAATGATGAGACGTTCCTTCTATGAAAGAGTTTGGGTCATAGTAAACGGTAGCATTTAAAACTTCAATCACAGTTCCACACGATATCAAACGAGCTCATTTTAAAAGTTATAAGTCGTACATGAATCAAAATTTGTTAAATATGGATAAGTTGTGCCATTTTCAAGATGCGATTAAAAAAATAAAAGTAATAAAAAATATCATAAAAAAATAAAGAAAGAAAATGTATCGAGTTTAGTCCAGAATTATTTATTACTATTGTTATTTCAGCTGTTCTCCGTTTCACACATTTCTCCCTTTCAGCAAATGTAGCCTTTTCTCACTTTCAAGGTCAACCGCTAACTTATCAGAGTAAAAGGTCATAGTGGACACTATCTGTAAATTAAATAAAAAATAATAATACATTCTATTGACCGGAGATTTTGAGGATAAATAGCATCCAGAAAAAAACTTTTTCGAATTTTCAGTGAGAATTCCTTCGAATTTGTATATCATTTTGTCCACTCTCTACTATACCATTCAGAGATATCGATGCATTGTGATTTCAAATTGATATTTTAACATAATGATTTTCTGAAATAAAAAACAAAATTGCAAATCATTCCCAATTAACTAATATCTGTTAAATCGACGCGTACATTACAATGTGGAAAAGGATTTTAAATAATCCTAAAATCAACTAAAATAAGCAATTCGAAGCTTGCGACTGAAGAAGAATATTGTTTAAAAACTAAATTTTTAAAAGCTGAGAATTTGATAAAAGTTCGATTTTTTTTATGCACAATAATTTTTTAGAATTCTTTGTTATGTAATTTGCCCGAAGTATTATCAGGGATTGTAGAGTATTAAACCTGTAGTGTAACGATTGTAACTAGTATCCAATAAAAAAAAATGATTTTTTTTTTTTTTTTGCTTTTTTGTCATGGCTTCAAAAAATAAAATCAACATACTATAATTTGTACTCACAGTACTTACTCTCAAACGTGTTGTCATAGGTTTTTATATCTCATTGCAGTACGATAATAAGGACACTTTAATAGAAATTTTCAGGGACAACAGCTGATAAATTAATTGCTGTGACAGTTCTTTCTAAACATATTCATAATAATGCAAGCTTTCCGTAAGCTTTGAAATCAAAGGTCGTCCTTGTTTTCTATCAAATTCAATTGAATATAACAAATATCTAAGTAATCTACTATGTAGGATAAAAACATTGAATACATGATCCTAGTTCATCTTTGTGCATTTGCAGGTTTCAAGATCATGGTACAAGTAATGCGAAAGGCATGCCTTTTCGAAAAAAAGAGATGATAATCGTAATAATGTTTTGATAAGAAAGAAAAATATTTTTTCTAACATTAGAAAGAAAAAAAAAATCACATATTTATTTTATTGTTGTTTTTCAGTGACTTCATGCAACGTGGAAGGGTATGATTTCGACGTAGGTGTGGCCGTTCCAAGTAATGGCCACTGCCAGACGTGCTACTGCACCCAAGCGGGCGTGGTCTGTCGGCGTCTGGAGTGTTCGCCCAGTATACCCGGCTGCACACCAGTTATACCCGAAGGACACTGCTGCCCCACACAGTATAAGTGCGGTAAGACTTTGAAGATATCTTAGACAATACAAACGCCCACCTAATGCTAGGCTGGGATCAACCAGTGGGCAATTCTCCACAATGGAATTGCAACTGTAAATAATTTTTCCAGTCCGAAAGGGTCTGTTGTTGCAAAAGCTGAGTTTCTAGTTTTGGTGGTCCTTTTTATTATTATTTGAATAAGAAAATATAAAGTGCATTTGAAAATTCTCCAGGAGAATAAATGAATCGCTGTTTTTTCGTTTCCTTCAAGTCGACTGTCTTAATTATTTTTCTACGATTTAAGAAGGTATTTAAAAAATAATGTTTATGGTATTCGGTAAAAGCAAGATAAGATCATGACATGTCTACTAATTTGATTCCCCGTTCATGGAAAATTTATTTTGCCTGAAGGTTCCATTCCGTTCAACGAAAATGTTAAATACATCCAATTTTATAAGAATTATTGTAGCTATAACAAAAAATACATTGTTTTAAAAATCAGAAACGAGGAAAGAAAGAGAGTTTGACAAATGAATAACAATTTTTTAAAATTAAGACTGGTGGAAGAGGACGAATCGCTCTTAAGTTGCAAGCGGGAACTTCAAGCAATTAAAAAATATTGCGAAACTGCCAATGGAAAAGAGATTTTAGATACTTTTGGAATATTTTAATGGTCATTCGATAGTGGTATGATACATATTTTATGTGGCCTCCAGATGTACATGTTTTAAATTTTGAGATGTAGAGAAATAAATTTTTGAAATTTAATACTAAATCAAATTTTGTATGTTTCAATAAAAAGTAAATACAAATTATCTGCAGTTTTATTTCTCCAAAATTCAAACGAATTTTATGAAGATTGCATTAAATGTTAAATATATATAAATTTACTTTAATATTTTTGCCTGAAAACAACGTGTCTTCATTAGAAAGGAAATAGTGCAATTGGAGAACTTTTAAATTTCAGCAGTTTACATTCATATTTGTAGCTGTGAAAAATAAAAGTAAAATTGACCAAATTTCATTGATAAAATTTTTATAAAATTTTGTTTTATGGCTCGAGCGAAAGAATCAGTGACAAAAGCTTCGTGACAGTCTCGGTTTCGTAGCAGAAGGATCGAGAATTCAAGATTCGATCCATTGGGGCAACCATCAGGAATACTAGCATGGTACACGTTAAAGATCAAACATCCTCACTCTAGAATGTAATGGAGAACACCTGATCATGATTCGAAATTACGAGGCTCGTTCCACAAATAACCCTTTCTAGGATCTTAAACTGAATGCTGATGTTGCTAAACTGAACTAGAATGTCTTTTGAAAAATTTCGAAATGGTAAGGTAAATTCTATCTATAGCACTTTAACTAGGGACGTAACGAATGTAAGTGGTAGGTATGTGAGTGAAAGGTATGATATAAATTACCCCCTCATATTAATCATCGGTAATAAGGTAAAGATAAATGAGAAGTGAATTGATATATTTTCACCCTGACAGTACAAATAAGCATTGATATATTATCTTCTAAATTAAATCTTGAGATATTTATATACTTAAAAATATACTTTTAAAATGGATTTTCAATGTTTTTCATTTTTGAATATCTTTACTGTAAACATGCTTTATCTTATTTTAATCATTTTGTTATTAAAATTTAATTTATATAATTTAGTTTTTATTTTAATGACAACAATTTTTTATTTTAATAATTTGTTAATAAAATTAATTTTTTATTATTATTATAGTTATTAAATAACTAGATATTTTTTTAAAAATTTCAAAATTTAGCATTATATTTTTATTACCATTCTTTTAATCTTAAAAAGAATATTTCTGATGCTAAGCATAAAATAAAATAAATTATCGAAGTGCTTTCAAATTTGCAGGTCAACATCTATAAAACAATTTTTAACCCAAAGGTTTTTATATAATTTTCAAAAAAAAAAAAAATGTTCGAAATATAATTTGAGCTATATTATAGACATTTACCTTCCCGATTAACCATTATTTTCCTTTCAGATCAGAAAAATGTCAACAACTCACATATTCCTGTACCGCATAGCACAGATAACTATGACGTTACTGTTATATCACCGATAGAATCAGAAGGAACATCTTCACAGTCTTCGAGAACGGAAGAGCCTGATCTATACACAGAAACAGCCGAAGACAGTCCAACTACTTATGTTGAAGATGCTGAGACAGCTTCAGAAACTAGCTCAGAAAAACAAAAAATCACCGTCGAATTACCTTCGGAGTCAGATCTGGAAAGCATATCGGTCATACCTGAGGAAAACATTGCGGTTTTAATACTCACTACAGAAAAGGAAGACGATGAAGGAAAAGTAACGTCAGCTGAAATCACCAGTCACACGAGTACTCGAGAAGAAATAACCACTAAACTTGTTCCAGCAACCATTTTAAATGCTAAACGAAAATCGAAGCCAACAAAAACATCAACAGTTAACGATAAAATTCAAAATTTTACTCGTTTTACCACACTAGGAGCCAATACAAATCCATCAACGATCACCACAAGCAGGGAAGGGACAACCCAACAGGAAACTGATTCTACTATCGATGAAAAAGATACCTATGCATATGATTACGAGGAGATGTATGAAGATGGATCGCCCGATCTCACAGAAACCTTTTCTCCATTTTTGGACTACAGTACAACGACATTTGAAGAAACAGGAGTCGCAGCAAGTAGTCAAGAAAGATCTCCAATCTCCATTAAGCGTCATAAAATTAAGCAAAAGAAGCCACAATCAACCACTTTTCATCATATATCTACCACTGAAGTAGATATTCCAACAACTAATGAGCTTTTCACTTATGATAAGAAAGGAACAGACTTTACACAAGATGAATCGACTTACTCCACATTTTCACGAAGTGATACTGATGCGACGATAACAAACGAACCCTCGGAGTATACAATTTATAGTTTAAGTAAGACGAAAAATCCAGATGCAACAACTAACATAGGAACTCGAATTACAAGGCCAGATACATTGCAAAAAATTAAGAAACGTAGACCTGGTATTGTGACAAAGCATAAAACTTCACCATTTGGTACCCAAAACACAAGACCTATTCATGTAGTTACAGGTTCAGGCATGACAGTAGAAGATATTTTCAATACCCAAACAATTCCTTTGGATACTACGACTGAAAGAAAAACTTTTGTACCTTTTGCAGCAGAGACAAATACTCAAATATATAGACCCTACACGCGACCTCCTCATTTTTATAAGAAGAAAGTATCAAATCGTAGGGGTCAGCCTGAAACTTTGTCAGAAACAACGATATTACATAAAACAACAAAACCATCTCCTCAAGGTATTGCTGAATTTCTTCGGACCATAACACAGACTCAGAATACACAAACACCAAACTCATCAATTGAAGAGGTTGATTCAACAACCAAGAAAGTCAGTGGAGATTCAGTATCTCGAGAAACATTACCTCCAATTGTTTTGGCTGCTCCAAAACTTATAATGGAAGTTCCAACATTAGTGAATACTCAAGAAACAACAAAAACTGATCCCACAGTCGAGGAAACAAATCCCTCTTCACCAAGCTTCAACATCCAACCGGAGATTATATTTTCGAATCATAGTCCATTTCAAAACCGTAAGCAGCCACCTCGTTTCACTCGTCCAACTCGAGAACCTGAAATCCCATTAATAATTAACAATCATAAAAGAACTTCAACTCGACTGCGGCCACCAGTTGCCTACCGACCTGTTCCAACTCCACCTTCAGAAGAAAATTCTTTTGTGGAAATTTCTAACCATAGACCAACCAATTCGTTCCGCAGACCAGCAAGTCAATTTCCCCCTTTCCCTGTTTCAAACAGGCCCGATGGTAATTACCAAAGAGACACGCATCCTCGAGACTCACAATCAAAACTCCACAGGATAGATTCAGATATTCCTGGTGAATGGGCTGATGATTACGAAGAGTATTATTACAACACAGATCATGATCATTCAACTTTAACTAAAATATTTAATAACATTCAGTCTTATCAGCCGACCTTAGCTAATGGCGTAACTAATGGTGAGTTTTCGGCAAAATTGAAAGCTACTACGACATCTGCAACTGTAAATGACTTATCTGCAGAAACCACCACAACTGCGTACAATGTAGAGCCTGCCGTAGAAGTTGGATCCAAAGCAAGTGATTTGAAAAATGTTGTGTCTGAATCTTCTGAAAATACAGGTGGTGATAAAAATAGCAATAGCAAATATACCGCTGACCACAAAATATCTGAAAATAGAGAAGACGAAGCAACTACATGGACTGAAATGACAACCGAGACACCTACAACGCCAATGCCTAAAACGACGTATTACGTTCCAACGATTACAACCACCACTCCTGAAGATACAACCAAATCATTCTCTGGCTATGTCAGAAATAAATACAAGGGCACAAGTATTCATCTTCATGATAGTGAACCTAAATTCTTCAGGGTTGATGATGATGCTGGAAGTAAAAGAAGGGAGTCAGACTACCGTTTGATAGAATATGGTAAGAAACCTGAAGAGACATTTATCAGTTATACAGAAAGATTAACTCAAAATCGTCCGATTCTGACAACAGAGGCGCCTGTTCAACCCACTAAGGAACAAGATGAACCTCAAGAAATAACAGGTAATTTATGATTATTTAACCTATTTAAAATGTTTATGATTAATCAATTTATATTAATAATATTTAATTTATATTAAAGACATTCTGAATGACCTGTTGTATTAGCTGATTAATCTCTTGATGGCTGAATGAATAATTTGACAATACTTTCTATGATTAATATCATATTATAACGTTATTTATATTTGCTATAAGGCAATTTTGAACTCATTCGCAGAATTTTAATATGCTGTTAGGATACACTACAACATTGAGTGCCCATTTGAGGTACTAAGGCAAGAAGAAAGAAATCTTGCAGCATCATTCATAAATATTTTTAAAAGGGAACGTTTACTGTAATTAAATATCGATCCTTTAAGTAATTATTATCGAATATTCGTTGATTTCTCTATATACACATTTGCGAAAAATATCTGTATCTCAGAAATTTTATGCTAACGGTTTCATTCATGTTGCTAAACATATATTAATGATGTTAAAAGGATGCGGTTTTGAATCAGAATTAATGATTTATATAAAAATGATGTTGTTAGTAAATACATTTTGTTTATTTTCATTTATCAAGGATTTTAATAATTTTTCACTCATTTATGACCCCGTAATGACTTAATGGATAAACGGAGCGCATGGTTGAAGCATTTCAAACAGAATGGGAAGTTGTGAATTCCATACTCAGTTAGTGCTCTTAACTAGTATTAACGAACAGTGGTAGACCAATATGAGATTTAGCCGTCTCAGATCGGTCCATTTAGAAAGGTCTCTTGATTTTCCCCAAAAAGAAATAAAATGTGGTCCACTGCTCCCTATAAAAACTTATTGAAAGATACTAGACAGCACTTCAGATGTGGGGGATGAATATCTTCCAATTTTGTTGTTGATTTCCTTTTACCAGCTGGAAAAACCCCCGTACGTATTTCCCGGGACGTACTTCCTTCGGGAAGGGTTGTACTGTGACCGGTGATGGCCCTTAGAACTCAACCACAGTTCCCGCCAATGTTGCTGTTACGGCGGTTCGGTCATTCAGTTTTATGATTTAAATCCGTGTGTCTTCGTGGCGGGTCAGAGTCAGATGGCTGACTTACCAGATGGGAATATTGGGGTATGAAATCGAGTTACTTCCAATTCCCTGACGAGACGTATTTCCTTTGGGAAAGGTGTACCGTAATTCCCGTTCCTGCACTGCACGACGACGGTCATTTAAATTATCCCAGATTCCTTGCAGAATGGGCAGAGCTTCTATTTGCTTTCATGTTATCCATAATGAAACTAAATAAGACTTATTTTATGCCTTATGTTGAACAACAGACATAGTAAAACTTCTCTTTTGTTACACCAAGTGCGATTAGAGCTGATTACCGCTAGCATTTTATATATTCCATCAGCTCCAGTCTATTTGCACAACGCGTTACTACTCCATTTTGAAAACTTAAATAATCTGCAATTCTTTTGTAAATGAATGATTTTTTTTTTTGAAAATAGCAGTATCTTAAAATACAAACTTTAGAGTAACTTCTTAGGTGCAGAGATGCTTCTGTTAATGGAGATAATTTTCCTTTAATTATTTTTTTTCCTTCAGATGTATGCTTTGTGGATGGTCGTTACTATAACAGTGGGGAGACCATCACCAAGAGCAATCCTTGCGAGATGTGCCGCTGCTTCTATGGGCATCCTCTGTGTCAGGTGCAGCAGTGTCCCCCACCGCCGGATCCTTCCTGTGCTCTTGACTACTTGCCTGGATATTGCTGTCCACGAGTTACATGTGGTAAATGAAAAAATTATGATTTTTTTATAGTACATATCTTTTCTTTTATGTAAAAATAGAAATAAAGCATACTTTAAATAATAAACTAAACTAGTTTTTTACTTCATTTTTTAAAAACTTTTTAGTCATTGATTTACAGTTGTTGTTGCTGTTTCTAATGGCACTTACCATCGACAAGCTGGCTGACGAAGTCAACGAGTTTAAGCCCAGAGTGCGTCCCTTGTTTTTTTAGCTGCGCCAACTAGGGCCAAGAGTACATCTTAGCTACTCACGCATCACATTCGCTTGTACTGCCCTTTTTTACAGGGAGGCTCATTCACACATCTCATAGATAGAACAGATGAAGAACAACCATACCCGAATCGGGACTCGAACCCAGGAAGACGCGCTACCCCTATGCCAGGACACCGGCTTACAGTTCATTATTATAATGATTGTTGAAGTTTAAAATCAATTTTTTCACGTATTCTCAATCAAGAGATCTCTCTAATATAAAAATTTGATTGTATACATTGATCAATTGATAGCTGAATTCTATGAACATTATAAAAATATATCATTATCAAAAATACACAAAAAAGTGTATAAAATCTTAAATTTCTAGCATATCTGGAAGTGACTGAAAAATCTTTTATAAACTTTTATCTTTACAAACATGAAACAAATCCAACTGAAATTTCTTATTTCGTAGAATGTTTATCTATTTCATGAAATAGTGGATGAAGACAATTAAACGAAAAGTGTATTCTGTTTTATGATTTATATAGCCATTCCTTATTAAGCTTAGATTGTCATAAATTATAAAATAAAAATTGTGAACTAAAATAATATACTAGTTCCTTATGCAAATTCAACTTCATAATTGGTTAAATTTTTTTAAAGCAATTATGTTTCTTCTTTTACACATTAAATTGATTTCAATGATAAAATAAAGCTGCCGACATCCAAAGATTTAAAGGGTGAGAAAAAAAATTATAGAACACTATGTATATTATGCATGATAACGACTTTCTGTACTTTATCATTTACTTTAAAGCTGAGAAATTCAACAATAAAAGGATAAATTATTCATAAATCTTCCAAAATTTCTATTCTTATAAATGATGTACTCATTTTTTAATTACTTGAATTTTTAGGCTATATTCTATTTAGTATTTTAATCATAAAAAATAAGTATAAACTTCCTTTTTAGATTAAAAATGTGTACCTAAAATTCTAATTCATTATAAAATTACAAAACAAATTTTTTTATAATTCGTTTTTTAAAAATATTTAAGTATTAATTTTTTTTATAATTTAAGTTTTTATTTATCAGATCGGTTTGCGTAAATTTTTAGTCACAGAAACCTCAACAAAACAGTAAAATCAATTATATTATAATATAATGTTTTCACTGAAAGTTAACTTCGTTTATATAGCGTTCCACCAAAAGCTCAGAGCGATTCGTTTTATAATTATTTCTGCTGTAAACAATCAAGGCTAGACCTCCTGATTCATTTCATAGACAATATTTTCATTTCAGGCCTAGAAACAGATCCCGATCAGCCCCCGGGAATCGTCAGCCTGCCTGAGCCAACCAGCCAAGAGATCCGACGTAGCGACACCGATAATCAGTGGAAGCCCCTGCCACACGGTCCCCTGCTCCGGACGACTGAAAGCACATTCAAAGCTGAATCAACCACCGCAGCTGATGTCCAGCCAATCCATGCCTTTGTCACTCCAAAAGTACAAACTGAGAAGGCCCCAGAAGTAAACAATGTGTACGTTTGGGCAGGAGATTCGAAAATACAGACGACAGAACCAAACACTGAAACACGTACGTATAGTGTAAAAAAAAAAAAAAAAAAAAAAAATCTGGATATATTTTGTGAATTATAAATAATTGATAAGTAGAAATTAGATTCTCAAGCTCTTTTTTAAGAGCTATAAAAATACTGTAACACCGGATTTTTAGCACAATCTATATATATAAAACGCTAACGTACTTGATACAGAAATCAATCTTATTAATTATTGCTGAATGACAACAGTGAAATGTAAATAAATCGCTATACAAATATTTCAGACTGCTTCAAATTTTTAGAGCTGCACATAATTCAACGTTTCATTAATTAATTGAGCTGTAAAACATTATTAGAAATGCTGTGGAAATGAATCGCTTTGTTCCCAAAAGCTTCGCTCAGTCAAAGGAAACAAGGTATAAAAAATATCAAGAAATAGGCATTAAACAAAGAGTTTTATTGGGCTAACAAACAAACATAACCTCCACCACATCAATAAGAGCTAATACTTTAATATAGAAATTAATAACCATATCTTTAAAATTATCTCACAGAAAGGATTTTTGCCTGATTTTAACACACACAAATTATCTTTTTTCCTGATATCAGTTTCATTTCTGTACAATTTTTCCTTTATTTTTAACAAATTTTTAAAATCTAATTTCACACACAATCTAAAATAATGCTCTTC
>JAPMOR010048728.1:110426-132446 GCA_026543865.1 Argiope aurantia | reverse complement strand
TCCATATTAACCCAAAAATTCAAGAATCTTGGCAAACAAGTTAGAGATCAAGGGTGGCTAGCATTTATAGATTCGCATACTATCTGTAAATTTTCTACATGCATGATTGAAACTCGTGCTAACACTCTGTACATAAGAGAAGAAATAACAATGAGTTACTTCTTGGGTAGAAGATACTTATTAAGAAAGAGTCTGCCAAGATTGTACATAATTTTTTAATCAAACATTAATCAAAATTTTTATATTTTTTTCTTAATAACTTCTTAATAACTGCAAAGTATTTTATTACAAAAAGAACTATTTTTACACAGGTTTTTAAATAAATATTTCTCTCTAATTTTAATAATTTAAAAAAAAATTCAATATATTGTGTGACAGTAATTTCTGATATTTTATATAAATGCTTTATATTATGCTTTCATATAAAGTCGCTTCAAAATGATAATAAATAATATAATTTTTGCATGTTATAATTAAAAGCATTTTCTTAAATAGTATAAGATAGACGAATATATCTTAGAACAGTAGCATGAATATATTCCGAACAAGTGGTTCAGCTTTCTTTCCTTCTTTTTCTTTTACATTTGTCAACGAACTTGTATATTTGCTATATTGTTAAACGACTATTACTCTAACTTATCTACCTCTATTCTAATCATTTGGCTAATCGTCTTATAACCTAAATTTTTTTTTCACCCTCAATGTGACAGGAAACTGATTGCCGAAAACAAAAATAATAGATCCACAAGTGATCGATGTGTCTGTTTCGCTCCCATTTTTCTTGCCTTAAAAGGAAATTTGAAGTCTTTTTTTTTTGCCGTAATTTAAAGGTTAAAATAGTAAATATAATGGGAGACATTTATGCTCATGTAATATACATAAATGTAAGGACATAAATCTAATAAGAGAATTAACTCCTATATTGTATTAATCAGATGTCACATCTTGATTTTTATCATCTGAAACCTAACTGAACTTAGTCTCTGGCAAGAAGAATGAGCTGCCACATTCTTTTTTCTTTTAGATTCCAAAATAAAATTAGCAAGGCTCAGTTGGCGAGTATCACGTGAGAATAAACTAACTCTAGTTTGGAATCTACTGATCTTAAATTAGGAGAAAGAAATTGTGACATAGGCGAATTGTCTTTAAATTGCATGGAATGAATCAAGTCTTAGAATCAGCGCAACAAATATTTGAAATTTTCCCGAAATTAAGCTATTTTTGTTTTTATTTTTCCGTTCAATTTAATAATCCATGAACGGAAACTCAAATTAAGGAAGGATAATGCATTTAGAAAGAATTACTTTTTATGAATTAAAATCAAATTCGTGCACAAAACAGTAGAATGAAGTGCATCAAATAAAATATTTTCATTTATTTATTTTGTGAGGAAGAAGAGAAAGAAATGGAAGCACAAAGGAAAAATAAATCAAAGGTGTTTTTGAAGTAATCTGGATTGCCATTACGAATAAATACAACAAAAATGTTAACACAAAATTTTTTGATATAAGGCCCTAAGTAAATGTAATTCTATTACCTTCGAAGTATCGTTCAACTTCCATATATTAATCGGAATATTCAGGACTAAGAATTGTTTGAAAATTTTTAATTTATTTTTTTAACCTTACTATAAGTTTATAGATTTCCGATATATAAATTATCAAACTGTATTATATTATCATATCAGCTACGCCAATTTTCATCATCAATAATCAATGAACTATTCAATAATGCGATTCTCTTTTTAATTAAATTTTAAAAGAAGTCTTTTTTTTCAAATAAGCAAATTCTATCTAAATAAAATAAAAAAATACTATCCTATAATATAAATATTCTCTTGAACAATGATATCATTTTTACCTTTTTCTTACGAAGGAACAAATACACTAAAATAGCGTTATATCGAAATCTAAATGTGTCACTAAGCCATGAGAATTTTACTCCTCGATCAATATAATCTATCTTCCCTCCTATCTAACTGCTTACAGTTTTGCTCTACATTTCTTTATCATATTCTCATATACGATAAAGAGATTTAATGCAGAAGGTTGATAGTGTATAAATAAACCTAAAGGCGATCGAAAAGGATTATAATTTAGTTAGTTTAAGAATATTATCTTTCAGCTTTGCGGTAGCTGAATATATATCTTTCAGCTTTGGTAAATATAATACAAGGATATTTTAAGACGGATCTTGTATTTTGAATGTTGGGCAAATGTCATTTAATACTTTCTCTAGAGCTTTCATTCTATAGCAATAGAAAGTCGTTTGACCCTCGATGTCAGATTCAACCTGCAGTAAGCACATGCAATGTCACAAAAGTGCAGTAAGCATTTGTGAGAATCTTTAATAGAACTGAATTTCGAACATAGATTCTTCCATTCCTGAAATTGAGATAATATCCCCAATCCCTCACAGAAAATCATCACAGATCTTATCTTCCATTGCTTTAAAGAGCGGAAAAACATGTTTCCATTTATCAATTTAAAGTCTCATAGTAAAAGAGACATTCAAAATTTCATCTTTTTATCTAAAAGCTAAAGAGATTTTACTGAAATTTTTATTCGGCTTTCTGAAAAATAAAAATTAAAGAGTTGCATAAGTATTATTTTTATCAGTGAACAGCGATTCTTCATTTATTCAATCAAAATAATTTTTAAATAACATTAACTAAAATTCACTATATTTTTTTGAAGAAAAATTTTACAAAATATTTTTTTCATATACATGTTGGTCAATTTTTTAGCAGCTGAAACAACAACTGTTATTACAACAACAGAACCACAAACAACCACAGAGGAAACTACAACTTCCAGTACAACAGAGCAGCCTACGACGACTGCAGTTGACTACAGAGAGACTATCCCCACGACAGAAACTCCATTAGCTACAGAAAGCACAGAATCAACTGAAGAAATCAGAACGCTTCCACCTTCAACAACAACAATAACGATTCCTACTACTGAAGTGGTAGATGCAACGTCAGAACCTAAGCCACTTGCCCCTATATTTGACCCAAACGCAGAAGAGAATAAGGGACAGCAGAACAAATCTGGAATCCATGACAATTCCAGTGGTGTAAGAAAAATTTTGCACGATTTGATAACACTGCCACCTTCTAAAGTCGAATTGTCCATTTCTGATACTTCAAATATAAGTACCGTGCTACCTGTTATTATAACATTCCCAACTACAGTACCTTCCGTCGAAGAATTTGGAACGGTTACCATGAATAGTGCAGACATTGGAGTTGTGACGGAGCTTGGAGGAAATCTTAAAGTTTCAGGTAATCCTTAAATTGTTTCTTATTTCTTTATGAATGGTAAATGATTTAACTAAGTAGTTTTGCGAAGCAAGAAGCGCGAATTAAACTCTTTCTATTTTGTGTTCATTTAACTATAAATCAGTCATCGTGATTCTTTAAATCACTGTCTATTGTACCTCCACCGAAGGGCACTTCAGAAATGAGGATAAAAACTTTCGATATGGTGAATGGTACTCGCCGCCTTGGTGTCTACAGAAATGATGGGGGCTTGATGACGAGACGTGCTTCCTACGGGAAGGGTTGTACCGTGGTTGGTAATAGACCTTAGAACTCGACCTTAGTTCCCGCTTGCTGTCGCGTTTGTCCTGTCAATTATCAATTAGGCGGGGTGGAATAACCAGTGTGGTTTATTATTTTTTAAGATATAAATGGTGAATGTTATTTTCAAAATCATGCAGTAATAGAAACGAGTACATTAAAGGGCACAAACGGGAGTAAGTGTGTCACAAATACCTTGCTTAAGACAGAATTCATGACCTTCTTCAACCGATGCGAAATCATTAGCAGCATCGCTTTTTTTTACTTCAAGATCACTGATTGACTACCTATTAACTTGTTGAAGATTCAAGAGTTAATTTAAGTGTCAACCTCAATTTTCAATGAATTTTCTCAAAATAAATTAGTTACCGAAATTCCACACAATCCAAAGGTATACTTATCATTAATTTAGACAGAAAAATACCTTTTTTTTAACATTCAGAAAACTTTGACCAGTATGTAGTATATTTAGATCGTAGACCAGATCACTCAATTTTATGAAAGATATATTAAATATATTTTTAGCTTCGGAAATTTCAAAAATTTGTGATAACAAAAACAACATATTTTATGAAATTAAATAAATAAACTAAATAAATACATTTTCAAACATTTATACAATTATTTATGAATGATTTAAAAATATACAGTATAAATTAAATCGCAAATGCTTCTAATGACCAAACTAGAAACTATTATTTCAACTGTCTCAACTTTTGGATTGTGTTTAATGAGTTTCTTCAATAATAAAATCAATACTAAATTTAAATGGTCTGAAAAGGAAATTTAACCTTCCAAAGCCTAATTAATAATTTTTATCTCATTTTTCAGGTTGCAATGTGTACGGTAAATACTACAAAATAAACGACAAGGTTACAGCTCTGAGTAAACCATGCACCGAATGCGTATGCTCTGCTGAAGGTATTGCTTGCAACCCCACCTGTTGATGAAATACATCCGTTTCGATTTGCGCACATGGAACCCTGTTGGTAACAATGGCAACCAGCTAGAATGGACCAGTAGCGTCCTTGTTCTGGCGTGGTACGAACCAAAGCATTTTGTGATCGCGCCTGTTTCGAACTTTTGCATGGACGAACCACTACTAATTTATTAATTTAATGAACTTCACTGATCTCTTGGGACAAGTTTCGGGGCATTTCTGTAAGTTGTATCAACCCTGGTGTCCCTACAATACTAATGCTTCTATAACTGTTTTATTTTGATTAGATGCAGTATAATTTTATTGCATTATTTTATATTTATTTTTCCCCTTCCAAGTGCCTAATATTCAACAAGCATGATCATCTAATCTCAGACAGTTTTTGGAAACACTGAACATTACAGTTTAATAGGATTATTTAAACAACATTTGATCACAAACTTTATTTTTTAAAACATTTAGATTTGCTAGAACTAAACGAAAAAGTTCTAATTTATATCAATAGTAATGTTTATATTCTATTGTTATTGTTAAATATTCTATGAATTATTTACAATTTACAATTTTATTCAAATTATTGAACTATTCAAAAAATAATACAATATTTGATACATTAAAGAATTATTTGTGAATGACATAAAAAAACAATTATTTATGAATGATTCAAAAAACAATAATTATTTCTGAATCATTCAAAAAATCAAACAGTGAAATTACATTAATAAGCATGCTGGAAAAATTTTAATAAATAAACATGTAAAATGTTGGTGTTTTCAAAATTAAATTGCCCTTGACAAACTTTTTCCTCACTAGATAAATGTAATTCCGAGCATGATTATGTATGTGTTCTTCATTTCTTCGAGGACTGAAACATTTTTCTGTAAATAGTTATTTCTACATCCTGTAAGCGTGTCATGATCATCATTTAAATAAACTTTGTTTATCTGTTGTGCTTTGATTCTTTGATGATACTCAAATAATGCATTGCAACCTGCTTTCATAGTCTATATTTGACTGCCCTCTGTCACAATTTTCATGACAGAGTGCCAACGTTTCGAAATTTGCCGTTTTGGTCATAATTATTCATTTCATTTGAAAACGCATGCCTATTTTATTACATGTTGGCATTGCTTCCACAACCTATAAATTGTAAAATCTGGGATATAAATGTAATAAATTCCACCGAAATCGCCAGTTTTACATTTATAGCATATAAAAAATTCATTTGGGTTTAATGGGCGGCGATGACTTGGTGGTAAGGTCTTGGTTTCAAAACCGAGGATTTCAAGTTCGCGAACCGATTCTACCGAAGAACCATTGTGTAAGCGGGTCAGGTGCAGACTGACTCCGTCTGGACCAAATGTCTTCCCACTGGTGCGATGCGGAATTTAGGAGAAGGGTTGTCAGCTCCTCACCATCCGACCATGTCATGAAATTATGAGATCCATCCTAAATTAACTCTAACGTTGCTTTAAAAAGGGATATTAGTATAAGGTTTAATATCTTACCGCTTGATGTAGCATCAAAATTTAGAGGAGGCTGTAATCAGATATCGTATTCGTCATCTGATTACTGCTCAAAATTAAGTAATCCGTACCAAATCAATCATCACAGAATATGGATTTTATTACTTAATTCTCCGCAAATCCTGATTACACACACTCAGCATACATGCTGCGGAATATTAAATGTTGCTAATATTCGGCTAATTTTCAGAAATGTAAAAAGCGAACATATCGTAAAATAAATTGAATATTTTTACAATTTTTGAAAGAAATTGATAATATGGAAATATTATATAATAGACAAAACGCTTAACTAATTGGAATTTATTTATTTTCTAAATTTTTTTCGTAAAAAATAATAATTTCATGAATTTATTCGCTTCATAATTTTTTTAAACATTGTTCTCATACTTGTTTCATTATTTATAAATTTTGGATAGTTTTCGAAATGTATTTCCATTAACATTTGTAAACAATAAAATAAAATAGCAAACACTTTTCATTTTATTACATTTTTGTAGTTTTCTTCGAATCCTTGTTTAAGTTAACCTGCGATTTTTCTTTCCATACCGGGATTTTGCTCTTCCACTCTTTATGAATTTTCTTGATGATTTTTGAATGATTATGATTGGGTCTAACTGAATTTTGATCATCTTTCTGTTCTTCGATGACATAAGACCTGTTCCAAATCAATAGCTGAGTATCCTGACTCTTGAAATCATTAAATGACATTCTTCTGTCTTTGCCTGAGGACAAACAAGCAGGATTATGTTCTTCTTCATTCATATGGTTTCGTGAAAGTTCAGACGTCTTTTGTATCGAAGAATTATCCACTTTCTCCTTGTTGCCATTTTCAGAAAACAGTAAATCGTTTTCTCTTTCTGATTTGATTTCCAAATCTAATAATTCTTTGGATTCTACAGATGACGATTCGGAATCAAAATTCAACAGCTGGAGGGAACTCAGATTCATTTTTTGTTTTCCCGTTTCATACTGTTTTGATTCCCCAGAAAAATATTTAGTATTAGAATTAATTTTATATGGAATGAAATCGAGAACTTTAGATTTACCTGAGTATTTAGGGTGTCTGATATTATTGAAATCTTCATTCTTTTTATTGAAAAATTTTTTTGAAAAGTTTTCGTATTTCATAGCATTGACTTTTGATTTTAAAGGACTCTTCAATTGAATCAAATCAGATTCTGTTGTGTTTTCGCCATGAAATTCCCTGTCGGATTTCATAAGATTGTTAGTCTCAGCATCTATTTTGGCAGTAGCATTTGTTAGTAATTCTACTATGTTTTCATTGGACAATTCGATTAATTTTCTGTAGTTGCCATTTTCCTTTTTAAATGCCGATTCATTTATTTCATCATTCATCAGTTTCCATACATATTCCTGTATAAGAAAAGTATGAAACAACAGTGTGACTATATTTAAATTATATTCATTTTTTAAATTATCTTACATAAATATAAGTAAGATAATAGCAATTGTAAAATAACCTATTTACTATAGAAATTGTTTAAAAATCGAAAGTTCATTTGCTTTTTTTTCTGTTATTATTACGCATTTTAAAAATATTTTTATCTAATGTTATATTCTAAAAATATTTTACCAAATATTCTGTTCTAAAATATTATTATCTAATACTGCATAATAAATTTTAATACCGTTTTCCTTAAAACACTGAATTTTTACAATCTTCTGCTGAATTAAAAGAAACAGAAAAAAAAGCGAATATTTGTCTAATTTAAGAAGTAATTTTCTTTTTTTAAACCACTAGCTTCAAAGACAATATATAAAGAGAGAGACAGAGAGAAAGAGAGGAGACAAGCAAATTCAATTATACTTAATTTAACTAAACCTAAATATTTGATAGACTTCAAAACTGATGTAGCGTGAAATAAATTTTAGAATATAAACACTGTGAATTCATAAAATTTTGCGTAAGAATTTTTTTCGAATACTATCGGTGGGTTTCGTGTTACATTTTTTTTTTCTTCTTATAAAATTCAATGTTGAAAGTTTATGTAAAAGAAGATACATATGCTAATGTCTTAAAAAAATGCCCTTTTAGATTTTAAAAAAATTACAAAAATAGAAAATATATCTTCTAATTCCTGCATACAATGCATCATGTAAGTAATAAATCTTTTCATTTGAAAATTTTAAATATTATGAAACATGTTTATATTACTGAATCATCAGAATTCGTTTAGAAAATTGTTTTTGTGAATAAATAGTAGAATTAGTAGAAAAATACAAAAACTGAGATAAGAATTGAATGCAACTTACATCTCTGTTCGTTGTCTCAGTTTTCAGCTTTCTCAAATGATGTCGTACACGGCAATATATGAAGACGATCAGAGTCCCTGCAGTACTGATTGATACAATCGCTTCAATAAAAAGTATCCAAACTATAAAAGTAAAACCAAAGCAATTTTACACATATACAAAGAAATTATGGATAGAAGCCCTTATGTTGAAGAAAGTTTAAAGAACGTTGCAAGTTTTAAATAAAATCAAGAAAGATACACATTTAATTGATAATGTATTATCAATAGAAAGTTTATCGTTTTGGTTATAAATGAGTCTCTTGATCTTCTCTTGATCCTTTTGAAGATTTTCAAATTTCAAATCAAAAACATTTGATATGATGTGCGATTCATATACCTTTCTACTCAAACTCCAAATATGATTTTGAAATTCATGGAAGTCAAAAGAAAACTTAACTCAATGACGCAGGATGATTCAGAGAAAATGAACGTATTTAAAAGAAGCATTACTCTACTAAACTATCGTATTAAAATAATACTTATTATCAAATAATAATATTTATTATCGTCTGGCGATTCAACACATCCCACCTTTATTTCACATTATACATATTTTTCCCACTGCATAATGGTCTACTGTGAAATCGACAAGACATATAAAAAGGATATTTTGGCTAAACCTCTTATCATTCTACTTGATGAGCATTTCGTTTGAATCACAAACATAAATTTTAACAATGTGCCATAATCCAAGATGTGGTGTTTTCTATACCACATATGCAAGATAAATATGAAATCGGATGCCTGAAGAATATTGCCTCTAAGTGACCAGTTTATCATTTTTAATAAATGTTTTATTAATTAAGCAGTTGGTGCTCTTAAGTTCACATTTGCGTTGATAGATTTGAAATGGATGTAGATTTTCCCATGTAAATGAGAAATCATTTGACTCCTGGAGTAAGTCCCTACCCTCCTTCTATCAGAGTACTACTAAATCTCTTCCCCATTGGGCTGATTATTCTTTAACTGTGATAATGAATATTTAAAATGTTTATTACTTGAAAATATGTCACTTCCTTATTGTAAAATAGAATTTTTTGAATATTTTTACTGCTGTTCTCAAGAAGTTTGAAAGAAGAAATATATTTAATCAAATTTGACTGTGTAACTTTTTAATTTAAAACATGTAAATAAAATACTAAGAAAGTATCTTAGTTTTACCTTTAAAATTCTTAAATGTTGCATCTCTCTTATCTTTATTCGATCTCCGTGAGGAATAATTAATGAAAGTAACAGGATAATCACTATCATCTGCGTTTATAGAGCGTTCATTTTCACTTTCACTGACGTTTTTATCTCTAAAACGAAAACAAAAAAATAAATATTAAAAATTTGCTCTTACTAATAATTAATGGAACCAATTCGAGCTCATGTTCCATGTGTCAATTTGGCATGTACAGTTTAATTTTGTAATGCATTAAATCTCGTATGGGAGCGGGGGGACGTTAGATTTGACGTATGCCAGTAACATGAAAAGAAGGGATTGCATTGAGATTATTGATCATAAATCTTTTTTTTAACGAAATATCATTTTTACTATGGTATGATTATCTATACACAAGTATCGACATAGATATAAAAGATTTAAATTTGCACTTTTTGCTTTCAATTTAGGCTATTCTGCTCATAGAAAACGTTATTTCGGGCTTAATATGAGAGGAAAAATAATTTATATACCATTCAATCGTTTATATTTATTCTTTCTATTACTATTTTTATCACCAACAATTTTTACTATGTATCATTAAGAGTTTCGTATTTTGCATCAAAAAAGGGGTGAGGGGACATTATGAATAATCAGCTTAATTCGCTTTTCAAAGTATAGGTATCGCTTTCATAATTTGTGCTATATTCCTTATACGCTTTCTAACTTACGCATTAACTTTTGAGGGTTATAATTATCATCATATAGAAATTTAAATAATTCCACCAACATTTTAGAATACGTAGAATAAAACATAAGGATTGAAAGAAATCTTAAAATTTCCTCAAATTGGGGAGATGCACTTTAAGGGAATTGTACTTGCATATTTTATGTTCTTAAAACGGAAGCTATGCGATTTGCAATAACTTCAATAAAGTATAGATTATATATTCATTTCGTTCGGGGAGATATTCACCAATGAGTTCTACTTGCTGATATAATATTTTTCTACATTAATTTGTTTTGACCGGCATACTTTCTGTAAATTATGTGATGCAAAACTTCCTCAGTATGCAATGTAATACGTAATGCTAAGTGCAACTAAATTTAGTTTGTATTACTTTTTAAGTAGTAGATCTTTGCTAAGAAAGTGTTTTCCAAAATTTCAGATAATTTTTAATGATTATTAAAAATTAATCAAAATTTTAATGTTACTTCCTTAAAAAACTTCGGATCCTATTAACCACAAAAACTATTTTTACACTACTCCAAAAATTCAAAAATTATGCTAATTTTATTTTGTACAATTTTTTATTCAATTAAAATAAATATACATAAGCAACTAACCCTCTGTCAGCGTAATTCTTTGAAATCACCATTTAGATGCGATGTTTGCAAATAAGTCCAAGTATTTATTTTCAATGTGAACTGATTCTATATGTTACACGATAATAATATAATATAATAAAAAACAGTAATTGTAAAAATAAACACTCTGAACTGCAAAAAACGCGGGATGAAACAGAAAATGGACTTACTGCCAACCCGCGGAAATCGCGGGATACGCAGCTGGTGGGTTAACATAACAGTGCTTTTATTACCTTAATAAAATTCCAATCATTTTTTTATAGTAATTCCGAAGTAGAATCTTCACTTTTGCTTTTTTTAAGCTAACACTTTCTTTCTGCATACAACATAATTCTTAATGAGCAGAATGCAATGATTGATTCAATCTATCGAAAAAAAAAAAAACAAGAATAATCAATTAAGTCCAAAGATTTATCATACTACAATGTTTCAGGCTAGAGGTTCGAAATGAAAGGTTTCTTTTTCTTAAACGCATCTGTCCCAGCACCTTGCAACTAGTATTTTGTTTGACTTTGCCTTAACTCACATCTTATAGCAGCGACCTTCCCTTTACAACTTATTAACTTTTAAATTTGATAAGAATTTTTTAATCAGCTTATATTTTTAGGTATTAATGCATACAGCGAAAAATTTATATTAATTAATCTTTATAATACATATTTTAAAGTACTTACTTTGGGTTCGAATGTACACTGTGTGCTGTCGCACCTTCTTTAATACTTTCTGTGAAATTTAATTTTTCATTTAAAATTCTTTTAAGGTTTTCAGCTTTAGAATCCAGGCTGGATAAAGATTTTGAAAAATGTTCTAGAAATCCGAAATTCTCAAATCTTGTTAAGTTATCTAAGTTTGACTGCTCTAGAAATTCTAATGTCTTTTTATATCCATCTCCTTTTTTATGCTTTTTACGACTTTTATAATGGCTTTCTTTTAAACCATGGTGGAATATTCTTGCGGTTGGCCAATTACCTTGAATTTTGCGTTTGTTATTAAATAATTTTCTCTTTCTGTAGTGATGATGGTTCACATGAAATTTTCTTCTCAAAGATTTTAAGCCATTCTTAAATTTTAATTTCTCTCTTTTGTGCATTGCTGAAATACGATGCGATGAATTATTTACATTATTATAAGTTTTCAGTTGTTTCTTTTTAAGATCATATTCTTTAGTGAACCTTATAATCTTGTAGCGATTTTTTAACAGTTGTTTTATTGGCTCTTCAGCTGGTTGTTTAGTTTGGTCAGGGTTAAATTTAAGATATTCTGGCATAGTTATTTGAGTTTTGATTTTATCACTTCCAGAAACCAGTTTTTTGTGATCATACAAAAATCTTTGGAGGGAATCTGAAACTCTTCGTTGGTTATTGCTGAGAGCTTTACTTAAGAAATCTATCCCGATGCTATCATTTAAATCATTGTTCTTATAAACTTTTTCTTTAATTAATATTTCCATATTCTTTTGGGGTCTTAGAGTAGATGAATAAAAATCTTCAAATATCAAAGAATATATCTTACTAAAAACCTGACTACTCCCAAATATATTTTGCTTTTCTATATGAGAAAAAGAATCTTGAGTTCCATAAGGCTTGCTTTGATTTGCTTGGGATATATTTCGTCCTTTTGTCAAATGTTTAATATTTGCCTCAGTTGAAATTTCTGTTCTTAAAACATTGGGTATGAAAACAGTTCCTTCTTCGACTTCGACCGATATGCCAAGATCTCTATAATTTTTAAGATTCTGATTGATTTTGATAGGCTTGTTTGCTTCTTTATTTGAAATGGGTTGATCACTTTGGTTTTGAATTTTCTTTCTTTGTGGATAAGACTCCCCGTCGATGCGCCCCAAAACAATCTGTACTAAATCTGCAATGGTATTTGGTTTGTTTTCGGTAGATACAACGTTGGTAATCTCGCACAACGTCAGCAGTGCTACAATAAGCGCATATCTTATGAGGATTTTACCCATCCATAGACCTGAAAAAATATAATATATAATCCAAAAGTCTTTCAAATACAAGAAACTGCACACACAAATATAATAAAGAAGGAAGTTTTTCATGACAAAAAAAATCTGCGAATCGGTCTAAATTATTTTTCAAACTTTAATCGAAATCACATTTATCAAAAACAACTCCATTTCCAACAAGTATTTTAAAATAAGTAAGAATGAAAAACATTTTTTTTTGATAAAGTTGAATTTTTTCGGAAAGTAATACACATATTAATGAAACTTTTACTGGTTATAACCTTTTATATAACGCGTACTTCTGAAAAAATTCACACAATTTTTTTTTAAAAAGAAAAGTATTTTTTTTAATTAGCACCTTTTTTTAAAAAAATTACTCCAGATCTAATTAAAGAGTCATTACGGATATTGTTCATTATATAAATCTTTTCAACTTAAACTTTTTTCTGAGAATACTAACTCTTTATTTTACCGTGAAAAATCGATGTTAAAACTTCTACGCTGTCTTCTCCTTAAGCCAATAAATTCACTGTTATGTATTTTTTCCCGCATTTTGCTATTTTTCATGGCAATTTGGCAAGACTATTCATGCATTTTGTAAATGAAAAGTTTGCAATCAAAAATTGCCGGATGTTCATAAATTGTTTTTACAACTGTAGACTTCAATAAATTTAAAACTGCACTAAATAATAACAAATGAGCAGGTGACAAAGCAATTCGTAAAATTTTGTTTCCTCTCTCAGATATGTGTGAACCATTTAGCGATATGGACAAAGTCCAGCTGGCACTCATTTTATTTCCATGTATGCTTTATTAACTTCACGGTGACCTATTAAAAGGCATTGAAAATGAATGTCTGTAAGTCCTATGAATGTGTAAATTCTGACTCATATACCAAGCCCGAAGAATTAGTTGAAACGGAGATTCTCTTCGATACTGTGTCCAAAAGCTTTATTGCATTTAGGTATCGGACTTTGCCTCTATGAACCAAGTTACATTCTGAACTTTCTTCTGTGTGTCTGCATTTTTCACCATATTTGTATCATTTGGGAAAAAAGAAAACTTTAGGAGTTATCTTGTCACAGGCTGAAAATCGTTTGTTATTTTCTATTTTAATTTATAAATTATTAAAGTTTAAAATTGTAAAGATAATGTATGGACGCCAATTCTCAAAACTGAACAGATGATACAATTTCTATGTCAATTTTTTTAAATTTTAAATTGTTTTTCTTGATAAATTAATTATACAGGCTGGTTATAATTAAAGTTCCACTTTGAATTGTTCATAAAAAGAAAACTACTGAACCAAATGTTATCAAACTTGGTAATAATTTAAAGAAGATCATGGGAATTTCTTTCCTACCAAGAGGAAAAAGTTCAAAAACTCGCCACCAGGGGTGAAATGGCTCTGTATACAATATTGGTAAGCAAAATAGGACATGAAGACATCGGTTCAAATTGTGTTTAATCGTTTCTGAAACGTGTTACAAAGCAAGTTCATTGTGTGTTAGCTCAAAAGCATTGTTTATGGTGATAATCTAAACATTTTGGCGGAACTGAAAGGTGCGATACACCGACATGTGTGTAACTTTCCTTCTGATATGCTAAGAGCTACTGTTGAGAATGCAGTAATGCTATTTAACTTGTTTTCAGAAAATGCTGGACTTCATATTTAACATGCTTTGTAACACGTTTCAGAAACGATTAAACACAATTTGAACCGATGTCTTCATGTCTTACTTTGCTTAATCCTATTTTGTTTAACAGTATTGCACACAGCACCATTTCTTCACTGGTATGGAAAGTTTTTTTTTTCGGAAAAGAAATTCCCATGGCCTTTTTTAAACTATTACCAAGTTTGATAACATTTGGTCCAATAGTTTTTCTTTTATGACCATTTCAAAGTGGAACTTTAATTAAAACCAACCTGAATTTTGAAAATAAATTAAATACAAAAGATTCTGCATCCTTTTCTTATGACGATCACCTTTCAGTTGCTGATCATAAAAAAATGTCTCTGTGATCTTAATATATTTATATGTAGTCAGATTTCAGTTAAAGTGTTTCTTTCGTGGAAAATTATTCTTTTTAATCTATTCCTAGATTTAAAACATTATGTAAAGATTAATTCAGAAATTTAAGAAACAAAACTTTCCGAGAATGTTTAAAAGTGATAAAGCATCACTAATTAGCTTGTTACATATTTTTAATTACTGTAATATTTATATGTGTATCTCCAAAAACAACTATGGTATTGCTTTAACAAATTTAAACTGAAACGAATGTTATTCTATTCTTAGTAGAAAAAAAATAAAAATAAAAAGGTTAAACTGTTTTAAATACAAATACTTTTCTGTTTACTTCGAGATAATTCTCATGGAAAACAAATACAGCTAACTGGAAATTATTAATCTGATTTAAAAGAATCTTAATCACATTGAAGTTCGACATGGTCTTGTAGCTGTTATGGACTTACGGATTTATTAGATAAAATGCATTTCTTCTGTTAAAATTACTAGAAAAGTTTTATTAAAAACCGTATCTAATAAAAATTTATATTTTTTTATTATAGTTATATCTAAAACTCAATCTAAAATAGTTTCAATGCCATAACTGATTATATCAAAATAGCATATTACATTCTTCATTTCTGCGATTATGACACACATATTCATAATATTTTTACCAACTATTTATGCTAATTTCTCCAGACTTCTGTATTTGATTATTGATGATATTCACAGAAGAAAATCTGAATGGTTTGTAAACACCAATTAACAAATCACTACAGTGAAAAACAAGTATTATTGACTTGAAGTAAACAACTTAAAACGTGGCATTAATGCTGCTTTTTTTTTTTAACTCTTGAAGGTGAATATCAAAATATATTCTAGAAGTTCCCTGCTTCATAAAAATGGAAATAAGAAGCCAAAAAAAGAGTATTTTAATATTTTTCTCTTATATTTTAATGAGTCAGTTCATTTGAAGCAAGATTATGTTACAGACATATTTTAATATGATATTCTTTATAAGCTAGTGTAAATATCTCTGAATTATGTTCTGCAAAAATTATTAAACACAGAACAGCATTCCACCGGCCCTAATATTATCAATTAGGCACTTAATCCTTGGTAACCTTGATAGAAAATGATCGCTAAGGAAGGTCGTTTACCAGTATCAACTATATTTTAAGTTAATTAAAAATTAATAGAAATTTTAGAACATATTGTCACAATTTTTCATATGTATTTATAATTTTAAAAATTAGCTTTGAAATGCAATTAATTTTATTTTCATGAAATGCTTAGTGAATTTTTCCAAAATATATTCTAAGCTCAATTTGTTATGATGGTTTTTATTAATGAGTTAAATTTCAAAACAATTTCAATGTTTAATCAAACTTTTAACTAGCGCGCATTTGTCAATGTTCCTGTTATTGTAAAAAAAACATATCTCCCTTGGAGATTAACTTCGAAGCAGTTTCTGAATCCACTTATATAAAATAGCATAGTGATGCTCTTTAGCTGGCATTATTTCTGCACGTTTCATGATGAAAAACTCGTTACGCACGGAATGCAACAGCTAAAGTAATCAAGTCACACAGAGATAAGACGGATGAATCATATTTAAAGCTTTATAAAGCTACAACGTTTGGAATATAGGCTTGAAACTTAAAAAGATTATTTTTATTTCAAAAATGCAAAGAATTAGAAGGCTCGGAAGGATAAATCTGTTTTTCTTTTTAATATACATATTAAGCAAAAATATAATAATCGTAATCAAATAAAAACCTGTAAATTATTTTGGTTCAAAAATATCCATTCTTAAGAAAGTAATTAATGTATTCAGTTAAATTTGATAGTAGTTACTTCAAATTTTAAGTAGAGAAGAAATTTTCAAAAGAAGACCACATGTGCAATATTTCAATTGAATTGCAGAAATGTTACGATTCACTGTGTGGATAGAAAAATAAATTATGCATTTGCTTTAAATGCCTTTTTAACCATATATATATATACACACAATCTTAATGCTTACTACTGTATCTAAAATTATAGTAAAATAACTCTGAACATTGCCTAAAGAGGGCGACTGCAGTTAATTCATCAATCAAAGTTCAACGGAATTTTTTCGAAAATTTCAAATTGTCTTACTTTAAAATTTTTTTAAAATCTTTATTCTACTTTCAAGATCATTACTTATTATGCATATGAGTATAATGCACCAAAAATGTAGACTAGTTCATATAAATTAGCTTATTATACATTCAGCTCCTGCTTTAACCCTTGCAAAACAAATAGTTGACCATAGTGTAAAAGATCGTATGTCAAAAATTGTATTTGGTTAAAAGTGACCTCTCAGTGTCGCACCATGAAGCAAAAGAATGCCAGTGTACAGTAAGAAAAGACAAGAAGACTGCTTTGTTAAATAATGCAATTAGGTTGCCATAACTAAAAACTAATTGTTTAAAGTTTAAACGAATTTTTAATTTCATCAGTGAAAACTCTAATTTTCTTTTATTTACAGATTTTTATTAGTTATGTTTGTTACATATATCAAAGATAATTTTTGTGCGGTTAAGGTTCACGATCGTTTCTTTGCTGAGAGTGCAAAAGCTAATTTTCTTTTTAAAAAAAATCTTGTTATTTGATTTTTTTCTTCATATGCTAATCGCCTCCAAGGCCATCTTAAAAAACTAAATTTACTTAAAAAACTAAATTAAATTATTCATCGACACACACCATATTGTCTGTGTTTAATTTCAATTAAATCTCTGACACATAATTTGATATTCACGACTGCCTCCAACCAAAAATTTTTAAGCATTAAATTGGGATAGATATTTCAGACGTGTCTTTTAACCCTTTCACTACTGACGCAACACAACCAGCCATGTGAATTCTATACTGGAAGGCCAGTTTTTGTTTCATACAAGAGATACGGGATTTAAAATGAGTTATTTCTTGTTTTACATCCTGTATCTCCTATTTGAAACAAAAATCTGGGATAAAATTTGCAAGGCCAGTTGATCGGACCACTAATGAAAGGGTTAATAAAATTACCCCTGTACAATTTATTGTGCGGTTAAATATTCCTAATAAAATATACTTGCATGATATCACAGAGCCATTAAAAATGCAACAGTTAAAGTAATCTATCTCTGAATTCCATGTTGCCGTTTGCTGTATTAAAGCTTCATTTTCTTATTAGTAATTATGTATTAATTATCCAATTAATTACCAGATAATAAGAAGAATCTTTTCCCTCAAATTTTCGACAATGGAGGAAAACTCAAATGATTAAATATTTGATGAAATAATAAAAACGATATGAATTCTATTGCAACAGTAAATGCATAGTTAAAAACTATGCAAAACATTTTTTAATTCCACATTTAGGAAAAAAATAAATAATTTATATAATTAAAAAGACAATTTTTGATCATTAATAGTATAAAAACTATAAAATATTTTCTATTTTATCATAAAGAATCTCTAAAATAGAATTTAATTTTCAATCAATTAAAATTTTAGAAAATTTGCTGAGAGTAACACATTCCAGCATTCCAAAAGGAGGTTTTTTTGCACCAATTTTTTTTTTGTCTGAGTCAAGCAGGTTTGACCTATGGAGGAAAGTAAGAAGGGCACACACATTCACTAAAATTCTTTATTATTACTAAAGATTTTCAGGCTTTTAAATATATTATTGCATGAAACACTATTTTACACGAGGTATAGATACAAGATTTTGGACCCAAATTTAGATATTTTTAACATATGATCATTCACACTGTGACTGACGAAACAATCATAATTCTCAAAAGTTTAACTATCAGATTTATTAAAAAGTGTAAACCTAATATATGAAAATTCGAAATTAAAAATAAAAAAAATCTATGAGTTCTCTGATAAATCTGGAATCTATTTAAAATTTAAGCCATTAAATTTTAACTATGGCCTCTTTATTGCATTATTTATTTAACAGCTTCTTGAAATTTGGCTTTTGTGATTTGGCATCCGTTGAGTGCCGTGTAGTGTATTGCAATTAAATGTAGTTTTAAAATACGACCCTTTCCACCGGGAGCAACAAAATTGGAGTCGACATTCGTACTTGTGAAGAAGGTTGAATCCTTTTTCTCTAAATATATACCAAATTATTGAAAGAACATTTGATTATGTCAACTGATTCTGAATACATCAAGATCATCGATATGATAAATCTCCTGCAAAAGGGCCCTGGAACTTGCAGCCCTCTATTTTTGCAATTAAGAGCTTCTTCAAAAATTGATCCCGTTTTAAATGCAAAATGTATAGCGATCTATCAATAAAGTTTTTGCGATTCTATGTATTGTTATAAATTTTGTCAATATAATGCAGTTTGGCTTCATAATGAAATTTTTGATTCCATGTTTAATTATTTGGCGAGAGACTGTGCAAAATATTTGGCGATATGGCATCACAAAATCTCTTCTCGTTGACATCATCAATGAAATGCAAGTTGATTATTTAAAAAAAAATTGCTGTTATCTGAGTCCGTGGTGACATATCTTTCAAGAGTGTAGGAATAAAATTTTAAATTTACTTATTTTATGGTATATTGTCAAAAATGGGATAAAGAACAATAGTTCAGCTGTCAAATATGCTCCTTCACCTCGCCAAGAATGCGAACAAGCCACCGAAGTCAAAAATTGTGGGAACCAAAAATTGAGCTGATAGAAAAACTATAACTATGCATAAGGTTGACAGAAAAAATACTCCGCCTGCTTATTTGAGTTACTAGATTGCCTACGAATTCAAGGAGCACATTAAAATAGATTTCAACCTCGTTCTCCTCGTGTGTGCATAAATTGTATAAATTCGTGCAGAAGTATGTTTCATATTCGAATTACGTCTACTTCGATGATAGGTCGAAGCTGAAGAGTTCGACTTAAGATTATCATCTGACCGCCAAATCTGAATACTCTCTTTTCTCTCTCTAAATGAGGTATTTTTGACTATTTTTTTGTAACCCGAAATCTATTTTTTACTATTTCTTGTAACCATCCAAGATGCTGAAATTTGGCGAGTTGTTTTGGACAGCTGGCACGATCTTTTTTCTTCCTTTGTGAGAAATCAGACACTAATCTTAAGCATAATTTACATAAGGAGCATAATTTACTCCTATTGAGAGCTATATACAATTCTCAAAATCAATTTTCGCGGTTACTCAAATTGTCCAACACCTTTTCGCGGAGCGAGCTTAAATTTATATAGTTATGATATATTTTAAGTTACTTCCTTATAATTTTGATGCTATAACCTCCAAATAAGGAAATATAAATAAGGATGTAATCCAAGAATTTTGAACCAATAACTACATCAAAAAATGAATAATAAAAATAAAACAAAAAAATTAAACACACGTTTTAATTTTTTTTTTTAATTCAGAACAACTTGGGACAAAACATTAGAATTTAAAATTTATCTAAAATAAATCTATTATCTTAAATCAATCTTTAGAAAATACTAAAGCATCATATTATATTCACAAATGAGCAAATTTTCAGAACTCTAATACATCAAGAATTTAAAAAGAAAATATATTACAATATCCCATAACAAGAAAAGTGTTTTGAAATCTAGTTTAGTGTTCAATTCGAAATTGACGCCAATATGGTAACCCAAACAAGCAAGATAAGTTGTACTTCTAGCAGTCTTAATGTCGATTTACTTAGAAATTATTTCCATTGTTGAGCTGTGTACATACTACAGAAATTTTGTGAAAACTGGAAATTAAAAATAATCAATTCATAAATATTAATTAAAGCATTTAATTAAAATGTATATTTAATTTCTTATAATAATTAAAGTGTTCTGATTGTTAATAAAAACTTTCTGGTGTTATTTTTAAAATAGACTATTAAAAATAATTATTATTCTTTTGCAATTCTTAATGAATACATTTATTTTAACTTGAATCATCTGTTTGTGAATTTTATCAAAACTAAAAATTATAAACTTGTGCACGAACTTTTTGAAATCTTTTCAATCTTTTATTTTAATATGGAGTTTTTAATTCTAGCGAAATTCTTTACAATTCATTTCGTTAATTTAATTCGATAATTCGCTATGTCAGTGATTGTTCAAGAATGAATGTTTGTTAAATGACGGTCAAAAATATTATCAAGAATATTATGTCAGATAATCTGATACCTACAACGTGGAGCATATATCTAAGCGACAGAACAGCGTACATTTTACAGAAAGTGTATGTCGATTTTTTACAGAAATTTCTAAGTCATTTCCTGTTTAAAGAAAAGAATCATTGAACTAGTAAGTGTATTAATTAATTAACATTTCTTCTTCTTAGCTTCTTTTTAAATGATTTCATTTTATGTAATGGTATATCTTAATCTAATTTTAATCCTTATTAATTTCCTAATTTTTATTTTAATTTAGCCCGTATTTTCATTTTAAAATGTTCTCTTATTTCCTGATCCAATTCCTATTTGTTTATTTAACTAATCCTAAATTCTTTAGGTACATATTAATTTACGGCAAAGAATTGGCGATTTGTAGGCGAAATTTTCGTTCGGCGAATATGATGTTCTCTTTGTAAACTTTGCGCAAACAGATGTTTTTTTTTTCTCATAAGTTAGAAGTGCATTCATAGGTTAGAACGTTTTGGTTTAACATTTGGCAAGTTTTGGCTTTAAAACCATTAATTATTAATCACCATTGTTGATTTCAGGATTCAAAGAAGACTGAGAAATAATGATCCATAAAGGACCAAAAATAAAAAAAGAAAACAACCGATTAAGTCAACTTTAAATGTTTTAAAGCATTGTTTATCTTCCAGTCATCTTGATTTCTGACTTTGATGACTTAGGATTATTGGCATCCTTGGCAAAGTGAAAAGGTACACTAAACTATATTTCAACACAAACATGAAACAAGTCAGATGAAAGGAAGGGTAATAAAGGAGTGTAAAGAAATTTAAGAATAACTTGATAATGAAAATATCTCTCTTACAGAAAAAAAACCCATAATAACAATCTTAATTTTCCAAATAACGGTATTACAAAATATAACTTGCAAATTGAAAAGTGCGTTTGTTTATAATTTATCTAAAATGCCATGAAATCTTTGTTTGCTTAATCTTGAACATATGGATATTTAAATTGAAATTATTCAAATCT
>JAPMOR010048728.1:99806-110326 GCA_026543865.1 Argiope aurantia | reverse complement strand
ATGTATATGTATATGTATGTATGTATGTAGGAAATAATTAACATTCAAATTCACTACTTACCTCATTTTACCAAAAATCCAAAACAAATAAATCATAAATCTCGAATGTAAAGAGCATGGCATATATAACAACAAAGTCTGTTAGTCTCTGATTGCGGAAGGTTACAGTTAACAGATGTTAAAATATGTGAGATCTTAATTAAAAATTGTTAGAGGATCTTTGTTGAAAAACGCTTGAGACGAAAGGAAGATAAACAAAATATTGGATTGAACCATTTAAAGTTTTTTCCAGAGCACAATTCTATAGGTTGAATATTTTAAAAGATTGTGAGTAATATGATTGATTACTTTGTGAATGATGCACAAAGGATTGTCAGAACGTTTAAATATGTACAAGAGGTCTGATGTTCTGATCAGTTTACTAATAACAATCGCGATAAGACTAATGCTCTTCTTCGAGTCTGCTCATTGACGGTAATAATGCATGGGAAATTTCCACTTGCAGCTTAATATTTACACTTGGAGCAATTTTCTGTGGTAGTTTGTGTAAAAAATTTTTTTAGATTTGAAATCTAGTGATCAGAAGAAATCCGGCTCAGATTTACTGTACGGTCACCCTTGGCGCGATTTTTTTTACATTGGCGATAAATCTTTTCATATCCAATCCGACAACTAATCCGACCAGACAGCTAATTATAATAGGGTAATTGCATTAACCCTATTATAATTAGTCGCCATTTTGGCGACTTTTGGCGAGATTTTGAAAAAGTCGCCAAGGGTGACCGTACAGTAAATTTTTACCGAGATCCGAATGCTCTGTACTTTTAAGTTTTTTTAAGTTCTTCAAAAGATGACTTTTTAATTAAAATTTTAAAGTAAATCTATGGTATATATAATCCATTTTCTTAAAAGCAGAGGGTTGGACCGGAGTTTAACCCCATTCTTCGCCAAGTTGCGAGTTTAACCCCATTCTTCGCCATAATGCGCCAAAACTGGCAACTTCCAGACTGGCAAACCTATTATCTTTCGCCTTTATTATGCGCTTTGATTGGGCATCTGCTCTCTTGCTTTTGAACATTTCGCACATGACCGTTGTTCACGAGCTGGCGATTTTTGAAAATTGCGCCAAGCAGGGGGTTAAACTCCGGTCGTACCAAACAGAGTACTATTTTTCGATAATAACGATAATCTCTTCTTTTTTTTTCAATTATCCTTGAAAAGCTAAGCAGGTGCTGAATTATGACCTCTTTTGAATTGAGTATTATACTGTGCAATAAGATTTGAGCAGAGAGAAATGAGTTGAAATCTGACAGAGCAAAATCAGGAAACAGAAACCAAAATTCAGACACATCAAAATTCAGATGAAAAATTTGGATTTAATAAAATCAGTACTTGCTATGTTAATCTGTTGGATATGCTCGCCGATAAAATGCAGTTAAGTTTGAATTTCGCCAATAGCATGCAGTTAATTCACAAGTATCTACAAACCCTTGGATGTCTACTCGTTTGAGGAATCAAATATTCAAAGTCCATTTGATGATAGTGTTCATCCGATTTGATTATTTTATTTCTTGGTCAAGTAGCACTTTAAAATGTGACACCTTTAAAAAAATCCTCACACTAATAGCATAAAACCTTTTCTAACGAATATCTGATAGTATTGCCACTTTGATTATTATGATTTCAGGATCAAAATTAGTTGAAACCAACATTATTGAAACTGTCATTGCTGAACAACAATTTTTTTATTTTCTGATGTGGCAATACCTTTCAAATTTGACGATATTTGGGAAATAACTATTCCTTATTCTTTGGAATTAGGTTGTTTGGGCGGTTGCATGCTTTACTATCTCATTTACAAAGTACAGAAAGAAAATACTGAAATATTCAAGATATTCGAAAAAAAATCCATATTTCAGATCTTTTATCCTGGTCTTCACATGGTAGCGAATTTTTGTTTGAATCAAATTTTGAACAAAATCTATACACAAAAATTTGTTTCTTTGAGTACAAGTGAAAATGAGAACTGCAGAAATATTAAAAGCTAGATGAATAAAATTTCATATTCAGTTTCAAAATCTAAAGAGTCATATCTCTATCCAACTTCGCACAAAATCCGTCGACAAGTTGGGCATCTGTCGGTCTTTATATTCTCATACTAGAAAACACGATAACTCAAAAATAAAACGACATATATAAATAAAATTTAATATATGATTTTGATACTAAAATTGTAATTCGGTGTCAAATCTTAGTTTCAGCTTCTCTTTATGAAGACTATAGTTTATATATTATAGGATATAACAATTAATTTTCTTTGATTTTTAAATAAGCCTTGTTACTGTAAATTCACATAACGTTACGAAGTCCGTTTTCTACCTATTAAGGAGATCTAGTCGTTTTTGGCGATTAGCTAGTTCACTAGGAATATTGGTTATAATTTTTTTTATTTGTATGGGCATAACATCATGTTCATGATTCTGGCAAATTATCAAACCTTAAAAGCGTGTAATTTTGAATATCTTACATATTCTTCTCTCACTTTATACATTAACTTTTCTAATGGAGTCAATATCATGACGGTACTATTAAAAACGTAAATGCCCGGTTCATCTATTTTTTAAATTTTATGGCATTGTACCTTAATTTTTATTTATTCGTCTCTTAAACTACACAGATACCAAAGAGAATATTCTTTCTTTAACTTTTAACAAGGAAGGAAATCACGTGATTAGATAGTCGATGAAATAATGAAAACGGTTGGACTTCACGGCAATAATATGACCTATTGTTGAAAATTAGGCAAAAAGAAAAGGAATATTTAAAAAAATTGTGAAAATTCAGTAAAAAATTGCATGTTTAAATTGTTAGATTAAAATGGTATCATTAAAAAGACAATTTTGAAAATTTTGAAAAGATATAAAATTTATTTTCGGGCAGAATTTTCGTATTTTTAGAATTTATCATAGAAGAAATGCAAAATTCAACTTAATTTTTACTTAATTAAAATTCTAATTAAAAATTCACAAAAAAATCACTCCAAAATGTTCATGACCGCCTCCCAAAGTATATATGTGCAAAATTTCGTTTCTGCAGGTCAACTGTCTGGCCTGTAGCTGGCCAACAAACACACGCACACTCATTCGTCTTTATTATTAGTAGAGACTTTTTTGCCAGATATCTAATGTTTTTTAAGTAAAAAATAAATAAATAAAAAGGCCTAATTACATGCTGTATATATAATTAGGTTTTATACTTAATGGCCTAATGGTGATACCAGATAAAGCGGTGTGAATTGCTGTTCTTTGTAATTTTCCTATGCCACCTGTTTCTGTAAATTACGTTTTTCTGGTTTGTTGCTTGTTCTACTTCAGTTATCTTCAATTTTATTACTTTATTATTTATTATTTCAATTTTTTAAGTATTCTTCTTCAATTCACTTCTTGCCAGTCGCCACCGCAAAAACGATAATTTTCCTCATTTTTGACAAATATAAAACATCTTCAAAAACATTTCTTTCATCTCGCGATGAATCAAAATATCACGTCAGATGACAAAAAATAATTTTTTTCAGGTTACCATGAAGGCTTCAATGATGGATATTCAATGATCCATCTATGTCCCATGTCATGTAATGAAAGATTCACTCGATCAGTGTGTGTTTATTTTATCAAAATCATGCTTTATGACCTTGTTTACCGAGTAGAATCGTTCAGATCAATGTCACTGTCAAAGAATTTTATGAACCATTTTTAGCACGTGTTTACTGTAGCATCATGACAGGAAACTTTTATACATTTTTTTTCAAGGAGCGGATACACAATTTTCTGTTTACAGAAATAAAATATGAAGAAAATTCTGTTTGTTTCAACATCTTCGATTTGTTTTGAAATCTCTAACGCAAAAGAAAATTGTTTAATTTTTTTTAATGAATTTAAAGCTTCATAATCCTAAAAATCATGAAAAAATTATCACATTTTATTGAAGAATATTAAAAATTCCAACTCGATTCAGTAGTACATTAAATTTTCTCAGTGAAATAATCACACGGGAAAAAGGACAAATTTACTAGGTTAAATAAGCAAATAAGATAAACAAATGCAAGTATCCTCATTCCTAAAACGTTTATTGGACTAACTCAGTTCTGCGCGATGATGGAGCATCTCTTTAATTTGCTTTCTTAGATAATGTGACACTGATATTATTTTACGGCCCCTTTTTCTTCCTGGAAGTATAAAAAAACAAACGAAACATCGCGGACATAAGAGCAAGAAAGTAGTTGAAAAATAAGCAAACACAGATATCCCTAAAAAAGGTTATTGGAGAAATTCAGTTGATACCCCTTCTTAATTTCTTTTTCAAGATAAAATAAGCTTTCATTGCAAAAAATTTAAGCGAATGGTCAAAACATCACAGGATACTCTGAAGACAATTAGTACCTGTTTACTTTTATAGCTCCTTATGTAGATCGCCAAAAAATGCAAACCGTCACCAACCATCTTGGTGAAATTTTAGCATGATATATGTAATAGACTTTGGCAATTTTGGCGTAGTTTGAAAATCCCCAAGTAAGTCCCAAGGGTCGTAAGAATAAAGTACAGATAAATAATTGTAAGTCTCTCAGATTATAGAGAAAATGAGAATCTAAACATATTATCATATTAAAGCATGCTATGTCTTGAAATGTTAAAATATTAGAAATAAATTGGAACACAAAATAACCAGTTTTGTTTTGTCGCGCCAGTAATAAAATATTTGTATTGATTACTAGCAGTACCCGCACAGAGTCGCCCGTGAGATAACATCTAAGAGGAAAAATTAGCTTTAGACTTAAGTCTAGTCTCCACCCGATATGACATGGGAATGTCATACGGGATCAAAAAGATATTTAGAAATCATCAATAATAACTACAAAACAATTTTTTAATAGCACATATTAAAAAATATTTAGGGCTAAGTTTTGATATACAGTCATTTGGCGCCTTGCGAGGTAGGCAATTTTTTCGGTGGCGCTTGTTTGGGGTTACATGGCCGCCATTTTTTTTTATGTTACTGTATGCTACTGTATTTCGATCTTTCCTGTTCATTTCCCTTGATTTTTTTTCCTGCTGCACATACTTCTTCTGCTTACTTTCATTATTTTCGATTAAATTTTTTGTATGCATTTCATTTTACTGCATTTATTGACTTTTTGGTAAAAGTGAATTTTTGTGTGCCCCTTGCTGCGCCAACAATGCCAAGTCGCCAATAAAGATGGCGGACAAAATAAACAAATACTTCCGTGGAACAGTTACCATTTCCCGCCATATAATTAGGATTTTTACTGATAAGCACTGTTTTTTTTTTTCTCAGACTGTCTTCGGCATCTGTAGAAGGCACCGGGCAGAATTTTTTAACTTAAAAAAAAACATCCTACGGCTTCGCAAGCGGCGGGAACGGGAACCTAGTAGATTCGCTAGCACATTGAACATACGGACTGTGTGGATAACAGGAACAGTACATAACCAAAAGAAAAGAAAGAACGGAGAAAGAACCAATCGGAACTTTCACCATACAAAATTTCAAACTAACATCCTTTTCTCAATTTTCTCAACTCATAAAAAAACATTTACCACTCACCCTTCATCCATTCTGCAGGTTGGAAATACTGTCTTCCAACTCATTTATCCGACATCCATTCTTGTACAATTGCCGACATAACAAATTATGAAGGGAATCAACCGTTAGAACACCAAAAGAATTACGTGAACTGCGAAGATTTCCATTGCAACTGTCTTTTAAAGTAAGAATGCGGACAATTTTGTAAATTAAGAATTCAGACGATTTTTTAAAGCTCATACTGACAATTAAAAATTGCAAAAGAATAAATATTTTCTGTTCGTATTAACACTAAAAAAATAAGAAAGAAAGAAGAAAATAACTTTTAATTTCAAGCTTAACTTTCTTTATTTAATAAACTTTTAATTATAATAAAGAACAAAATTAAAATCTTTAATCGATATTTTTTTATATTTTTAATTTAACATTTTTCATAATATAATTGTAGTTTATGTACAACTCAACCATTGCAAAAAATAGTAAACAAAACAGCATTAGGTTTGCTAGAAGAGCGTTCCGATGGGTTGCCATATTGGCGACAAACTCGGGGTCACACTATTTTTCACTTTATCCGACTTTTTTTTTCCTTTAATTTGCTGCAGCTTTTCTCGGAACCTTTGGACTGGAAACTTTATTGCTGCCATTAGAGCCACATTCAGTCATTTCGCGATAAACTTTTTGGATGAAAATGACTGTATATCAAATGCTGTTCCATATTTAGACTGTTTAAATGGTTTCAACTTTCCCTTGTAAACAACACATGCTTTTTGATTTATCTTTCCATTTTAAAGCTGGGCTAAGCTTTATATACAGTCATTTTGTGCCTTGCGAGATTGGCAATTTTTCTGTGGCGCTTTTGATACCGTTATCTTATTACTGCCGTTCTCGCCATATTCGGCCATTTCGCAAAAATTTGGCGATAAATTATTTTTTGGCGAAAATGACTTTATATCAAAGCTGTTCCTAAAGCTGAGTAATATGGATAGACTATAGACATTGTTCCTATTGAAATCGAGGCATCATTTCTGTAATCAACATATGGATCGAAATTCAGAGCGGTATACTCCTTTTCGTACCAAATAGTACGGTTAAGAGAGACGGTTACTTCGTTTAGTAAAAGACTCTTCTTTGAAGAAAGTGTGGACATTCTTTCTCTGATATTCGTTAACCTAACATTTCTTCCTCTACATTCTCATTATCGCACAACAAATGAAGAGTTTTGGCACTTATGTGCTCTGGTTATGTGAAAGGTTGAATTTCCTTTTTTTGGGGATAGTGAGATTTGAATCGCTGTTTAAAATCAAACGTCAGAAATGTATCGCATATGAATACGAAACCTTTTGCTATTTGCGCCTGCGAAGTTTGAGATTTCCGCTCACGCGCGGATAAGTGCGAAGCACAGATACTGCTGCTTTACGCATGCGCGTATCGTAGTAGGAAAATAATTAAAATCGCAATTATAAAACTTCTATTTTAATTTTTCTATGACTTCAATATACAAAAACCATACCCAATAAATGCCCTACAAAATGATATAAATATCTCCAAAATTAGTTAAGTATTTCTCGCGTTTTTAAGAGTTTCAACATACAGACTTTTAAACAGACGTCTTTTCCTGGCCGGTCAGTGAGAAATTAATTTTAGCGGAGAATTGCAATACAAAATTAAAGGCATGAAAAATGGACGCTTTATGAATGTATATAAGTAAATGTATCTTCTAATGTAACCAAAAAGACATGTGTTTCTATCATATTTTTCAGGTAGGGACACTTTTATACGCTATGTACCTTTTTCAATACAGATTCTTTTTATTATTTATATTTGTAAAAATATTGTGAAATAAAAAGTTATTAATTTTTTTATATACTTGATGTATTTATTATTTATGCATAGTAAATATTTTGCTTGTTTTTATAATTTGTACGAATGTCATGAAAAAGAAGTGACTTTAATGATACAAGAAATGATTCAATGACACTGCTATTTAGAAGTGCATTAGATTAATTTTCTAATTTTTTTTCTTAATGGGCCATTATTCACGTGGCTTCGACTGCACTTGTTTGCTTTATATATATGAAAGAGAAAAATCAAACTCTTATATTGTTGTGTTGTACAATTCTCGAGTTCATATATTCAACCTATTAAGGGAATTTAGTATAAATAATAACCAATTTAATTATTAATTTGAAATTTCAGACTAAACTAAATGTTTAGTCTCTCTCTTTGGCGCTATGTGTGGAGATATCTTGGAGTTCCCTCTATAGAACTTGATTCGCAAAAACGAAAAAGAATTTCTATTTTGATACTGAACTTTTAAGAGATTAAATTTTAACCTGAAAGCTTTCCAGTTTTAGCTCTTGGGAATTTAAAATGCTCTCGATATTTCCTTAATTTAATATTTGATGTAATAACACATGTAGACATTTTATAGCAACTATTACTGAAAACAGAATTTCTGTAAGTATAAAATTATCCTAATATTTTCTTTTAACTTTGATAGATTATTAGATAGATTGTGGCAAATCTTTGTGAGTCGCTAAATAAGGATTTGAAGCTGAGCTCGCAAACAATTTGGAGATAGTACATCAAAAAATTTAACATCTCACAAAAAAAGCTCTTAACAAATCAAACATTAGTTGCAATTCGCTTCTAAGTTCAATCACCTTATGACTTAAGATCATTGAATTTTATGATGTTAATGATCCTTGCATGTATTGCGTTCATAACTTTTAACCAGCAGATGATCCGTTTTTTTTTTATGTTTACTCCAATTTGTATGATGTAATAGTCGAACTTTGTTCTATCTAATGGATTTCTACGCTTTTTCTGCAAGCAGTGGGGCCCATATGAGGGCAAACAGGTTGCAAACTGCTCTGCACCCCTTGGATAGCTCTTAGTAATTTAACAAAATTAAATTACATGTCACGGTACGTTTTAAGCGTACATGATATAAAAAAAAGAGCTCGAAGGTCATGTCCTCTTCTTTGAAAGATTATACAATATTACTTTTTTTCATGAAGCTGAAGAAACTAATGTAGAAATATCATAATATATCTGTTTAATTATAGCTTTAAATCTTTTATTATGAAAGTGTTTATAATCTGAGTACTCTCTGCGAATTGCTTCAAGTGTCATGCAATATGCGACATGCCAGGTGCAGGATTTATTCTACAGAACAAACGATTGGATTAAAAGCTATCACACTGAACTCTAGTCTTAGTTGAGTAGTAGATGTTCACTGATAAAAGATTTTTCGAAATTTTGAAAAAGTTTAGTTTATTAAAATTGATTGAAATGTTTTTTCCTTAATAACTTAGAAGTATATAATAGCAGAAAATTCTTGTTTTGCACTATTTCAAAAAGAAGCAAAATTTTTTTTTTCTGTGATAACAATTATATTTATTTGTTTTCATTAATTTCAATAATTGATCAATACTTGTTTTAAAAAATCATTTCTAACATTGCTGTTATTTTAAATAAGGACATGCAATAAAAAATTTAAATTGTGAATCTATACATAGTATGAACACAGTGTAGTTCTCCCTCCTAACGTTTTCTAAAGATAACACCTTCATAAACAGTGAGAGTATTCTTCCAAAAATTATCTCATAAGCTTTCTAATACTCCTACCCTCCGCATAAATATTATGGAATTTCAGTAAGGTCGCAACACCCAGCGTTCAATTTTATCATAATTACTATCTCAAATTTTCAGAATCACGCACCTGAATATTTTGTGCTTCGTAATATTGTGAAGAAAATTGAGTAATAAATTTTGGACGTCTTTTTATCAACCGATTAAACTAGAATTTGATACAGAATTCCAATTTCAGTCAGAAGATTAAAAATCAAATTTTATTTATTTAAATCATTGCGTTTTTGTGCTATGCCTCTACATGCATGTGAAAGTGCAGACCATAGATGATCAACCTATTTCAAAACTGGATATGGATCGATATTTTAGATGTTAAAACTGTGTAGAAAATTTTGTCAATCTATAAGTTTACATTTTATAGCTATCGTGTTCATTTCACTCCACCAAAAAACAGATAAATTTCCTGTGAACGGATTTCACTCAGCATTTGATAGAAATTTGCAGATTTCTGAAAAGACACCAAATATCATCTTTCTAATTCAGAGTGTTTTTGAGTTATCGTTTCAAATAGATAGACAGATTTCAATTTTCTTTACCGCAGGATGGTCGAAAACGTGGACACTTATCAAAAAACTTCAAAATCAAATTTTTTTAACAATTACAATCTCTTTGTAGAAAAGAAAGTAAAAATATAATATGTTTGCGCTGAATCCTTAGAAATGCATTTTTTTTTTTCGCCTTCAAAGAATGTCTTCTTTATTTTCAAGTAGTTATTTATTTGTTTACTCCAAACGAATTTTTTAAAACATTCTCTTAAAAGAAAGTGCATAATCTTTTTAAAAAATTATTTGATACTTCATTATGCGAAAGGTGATTTATTCTATAATATTAATATGACAGGTATGAGTGCAAAATTTTCGAAATCAGTATTGCACATATCCATTAAAAATTCGCAGTTGAGATGAGATTCTAATATAGTTACAGCATTTTTTAACAAAATTATGTTCATGGGCTAGTATACTATTTGTAAATGGCGAAATGAAAAAAAAAATGGTTCAAAAGTAGTTCAAATGGGTAATAAATACTCGCTTAAAAGGGTTTCCAAAATTAATTAAATTTGTAATTAATAATTAATCGTAAATGAAAAAAATGGTTGAAAAGTGTGGTTCAAATAGGTAATAAATGCTCGCTAAAAAGGATTCCCAATATTAAAAAAAATTGTAATTAATAATTAATCGTAATTTAAATTATTTCCTCAATAATTTTGGTGTATGTAATCGTCCATAAACCATTTTTACACTAATTTGAAATTCAAAAAATTAGATTTT
>JAPMOR010048728.1:21354-94806 GCA_026543865.1 Argiope aurantia | reverse complement strand
CCATAAACCATTTTTACACTAATTTGAAATTCAAAAAATTAGATTTTCTATGGTACCTATTTCATTTGCGAGTAATTTTCCTCTAAGTGTAGCAAACTTTTAAATATTTTCAAATGTATTTTAATACAATAATTTTCATCTCTTTGTTACCGAATTTATAATCACTCGCATTCTCAGCTTATTTTGAACATTTTTTTATGCATACGTTAACTACGTTAAATACGTTAATACGTTAACTCTATAAGAGTAAATTTTAAAAATAAAATAAAGACAGATGAATCAAACCTAAAACATGTTTCAGATGAGAGATTTGAACTTCCTTCCATTTCCATTTCTTTTTCGATTAATTTGAATATGACATATAAAGAAGAAAACGTATGCATTTTTTTATGCATACGTTAACTACGTTAAATACGTTAATACGTTAACTCTATAAGAGTAAATTTTAAAAATAAAATAAAGATAGATGAATCAAACCTAAAACATGTTTCAGATGAGAGATTTGAATTTCCTTCCATTTCCATTTCTTTTTCGATTAATTTGAATATGACATATAAAGAAGAAAATCTGTGAAAACAAAGATGCATAGTGTACTGCGTAGACAGATTAGAAAAGAATTTCTCCTAAACAACTATTTTTTTCAAACTCAAATTGCCCACTTGTTTTCTGTTTTAGTTTCAGCACGCTACAAATGTCCCCTGAACTCAGATATTTATGAATATTTCGTGACATTCCGGTCTCCATGAAATTTCATCCAACAGGCCTCAAAGCATAAAAACCTTCCGAAACTGACCATAAAACTCAATACTATCTTTCACATTCGCTTTTACTACTGATAACAAATTAAACTTTTCTTGTAACAGACGTGACTGGCGTGCACATGCGCAGTTACAGAGGGCATTCTGATAAAAGCGGGCTTTTTTTTAGTCGCTTCATAATTTATTGGTAATGATATGGCTACTCAAGAAAAAGTTCGAAATGTCAGTGCCTCGGAATGATCAGTATTTTGGCTACTTTCTTATCTATTGATAATGCATTCATAAGGTTCTTAATTCTGTCTTTCCAAATTAAGAACATTTCTTGTGTTTACAACAAAATATTTATATTTTTAAGCCTGAGATTTTAAATAGATTCTTTGCAACAATAGGATTTGGGGAAAATATCTGTTGAGCTTCCTTGTTATGAGCACAAAATCACTCCTCGTATAAAATTTTATATACAGATTCATGTATTGATGAGATTTATATAAAAAGACGAGAATTGCATTGCATTTTAGATATAGTGCATTTTAGATGATTAACTTTTATCTCAATATGGGTTGTCAATCTTTAATATACAACTCAACTACCTCAACAATATTCACTAAAAATAAGTAGATACCTGTTGTTCCTTACCTTTCAAGTCTACTTTATGAACATTCTAATGAATTTTTTTCCCTTTATAACAATCAAATTTCTGATTATTTGCAAACTTAAAATTGTTGGAGGATATTCTTTATATTCCAGTTTATACAATATAATCTTGTAAGTAAGCCTGCAAATTATTTGTAAATGTGAATTTAACCTGTAAATATTACCTTGTGTTAAAGGAGTTTTCCTCGTCACCTTTTGTACCATGACTCACAAATATATCATATACCATAGATCACTCATAAGACACATATGAGGTTGAATATTATGGGTTTCTTTTCAGGTTATTATATCAAGGAGAAGAAAACGTGATTACATTGATTCTGAAGCTATAAAATAAGCAACTGAATTTTTGGTGGTAAAATAGAAACAAAAGTCTTAATTAAAGAATCATGTTGAGTGTTAAGTTATAACGTCAGTTTTACTTTTGATGGATTTTCAAAAGTCTGTAAAAGAGAAATTCAAACATGACGTATGATACCCCTATAGAAAATTTCTATAAAATAAAAACTCTTTTTAAAACAGCATATAAACAAAGGAGTAATGCAAATTATGGATTGTCGGAGAAATGAGTTTGGAGAATGGCTTTTAAGTAAGTAAGTGTATGAAAGCATTGGTAAGTAAGTGTAACGAAGAGGAAAATTTGAGGCTATTTGTGATAAAGCAAGCAGCAAAATTATCTAATTGAAAGCCAGAAAAAGCAAATTTATCTAGGGTAACCTTAACTAATATTGAAACATTTAAAAAAAATTTTGAAAGTATAAAGTTGAAATTAAATCCTTTTCTGTCACATCGCATTTGGAATCAGGATGAAATAGGATTTCATAAAAGAGAGCTTTTATGTATCACCAATGCTTACTACTTTTCAAGAACTACAAGACGGGAACCATGTTCACTTACTTCATGCGTAGCAAGAAATGAACTTCTGTTTCGATATTTGCCGAAATTAATGGAACTTATTATGAATGAAAAAAATCAAACTGAATTTTTTTCTATCCAAAAATGCTTCTCTACCTACCATCGTTCAGTAGAAACAAATATTTTAAATCTGCCCCTTATTTTTTTAATAAACCTATATTTTAATCATATGTAAAAATTTATATGTCAACAGAAGATTGAAATAATAAAATGTTATTTAATTTCCGTAATATTATTGAAGTGCTTTAATAATATAATTGACTAACAAAAAATTTAATTTTTTTCTGTAATGTTATAAATCACATTTCCTATCGCTGTTACATTATTAATCTAATTTTTAGGGCCATTATCTTAAATTCTGTTTTAAAAGAAGTTAACAAAAATGCATGATTAATGTGAAAAAAATTATAACAGTTAAGAAGGATAAAAAGAAGAAAGCATGATTAAAAGAAATTGAGTAAAATTCTTCTCTGATTTAAAAATCATATTGTAGGAGAAAACGATAGCAAGTAATTCAAATAACATTTTTTACAATACTTATCTGCGTAATGTATTTATTATTTTTTTATTCCTCCCCCCGACTGCATTTTCAGTTTGACAGTGATATACATATTAATCTTGTGGTGCCGCACGATGGTTGCATATTTTTATGTTTAAACATTTGTTAAGCTTGTGGCAACACTACCTTTTTTACCATTATAAAAAAACTCGGACCAACATTTTCACGGCACCCCGCAACACCAGGCTCCTAGAGCATTCTTATTTTATTAAGATGGAATTTTAAGTTTGGTTTTTAATAAACAAGCCGGTGTTTAAAATTTTGGCTCTTCTCTTAATTTGAACACGCTTAATCCACTTTACCTTCATTTTTTCAACCTAACCTAATTTCTTCAAAGGTAATGCTGAGACAAAAATACATAGAAAAAATCTAAAAATATTGTTTGCAAAATTAAAGATAGATTAATTATATCGGAACAATCATTATAAAAATAGAAACGCCATCAGAAGTGTGAAAAAAGATCGTTATTTAGGGTCATGCTCTGATCTGCCTTTCGTGCAAAATTTGCATTACAATGGTGGCGAATATAGAGGATGTCCGAAATATCCCGAACAAGATGCATGCTTGACGCGAATTTGTCTTTGTCCTTCGAATATCTATAATATGCTTGAAAGATAACTGGACAAGACGTAGTACGTGAACTATTTACAGCATGTTTCAACTCTCTATACACATATTTCAGTTGAATCTATGATACAACATATAGAATTTTTTGAGCAAATGCCGAATCTTATATTCTATGATGTGACATATGGTTGCAATTAGGTTGTTGCATTCACATTTGTGATCTGTTTTTTCTTAATAGATCTTATTGCAAAAATACTGTATCTTAATTTAACTCTTTAATTCCTTTTTTCATTTTATTTCAATTTAATAACTTCGCATTATTGCTTAAACTTCATTTCAAATGCAAAATGCTGTTTTTAAACTTCATTTCAAATATATAAAAAAAATTAATTTTACACTAAAGCAAAAAACATGAACTAGTTTTTTTCTCTTAAAACTGAAACTAATTACTAAGGAGAATATGTGCAGAAAGTTATTGTTAGTTTATATATATATATATATATATCGCACTGTATTTCATTTTCCACTAAAGTGCTCATGAAAAATTCTTGATAAACTAAATTTGGTTTTGCTTTCAAATTTTTTTTTTTCCATTCTAGAATGGATAAATTTTGAAAAAGGAAAAAGAACTTAAAAATAGTAGAGAAATGCAAATAACTTGCCAAAAGATCAAAAGAAAATGCCTTTAAAAAGTTCCGAAAAACATCTGTGAAACAGAAATTCTGAAAAAGAATCATTGAGAGCACTGGCACCAAAACACAAACCCTAAATGTAGTTTTAAGAAAAAATTATTTGTCTGTGGCAAAACCGAAAAAATAGTAAATAATAATTAGCGGAGCCAAAATATATATATATATATCAATATTAACTTATAAAAAACCAATCACAAAAAAGAATGAATTGCGAAAGATCGGAGTTAGATAATAAAAAAAATCCTTTAATAAGCCTAATTAAATTAAGATAAAATTTTTTTCTTAAATTTGCCTTTTGGAAAATAACTTTCAAAGATATTTTTAGAGATATTTGTCTTCCTGATGAAAACACTCCGCTATGATCTGTTTATATTTCCTATTTTTTTTTCTTGTTTTAGCATTTCAGTTTATATATTGTTTATTGTTTATTCCAATAATTTTTCCCAAAATATGGTTATGAGAGCCATTGCAAAATCGTATATTCCTTCATAATCTATATATAAGTCACATTCTTGTTTTATTCTGCAGTACAATTAAAAAAAAAGCAGAAAAAGAAACGAATAAGAATGAAAATTTATTCTCTAAGGGAAAAAAACCCATTCAAAGAAGCTAAGAGAAATGCAACATTAAATATATTAAATCTTCTGTGAATAACCTTGCAGCAACAGTTTTAAGACTTTTTGAAACGATCCATTCAAGCTCAACAAAAAGGAACGGAACTATTGATTAAGATAAGGAACAAATATCGATTCTGAAAATATTCTATTATAAAAATATTAAGTAAATGAAAAATTAAGGTAGTTTAAGCTAAAATTAACTTTTTTTTAAAGTATTATTTTAGCAGAAAAATTTGCAAGTAAAATTGTCCAAGCCCTTTTTCCAAGTCAAATTTATTATATTTCACTCCAGTAATTAATTTGATTATATAAAATCTAAAAATAATTGTTTGAATGAATTTTGCATTTCTCAGTATTCTTTAAACCTTTTCGACCTATCTGTTTTAATTAATTGCATTTAAATGAAAGTTATTGAGCTTTATTGAAGCATTTCCTTTTTGTTAATTAGTAGTCGCATTGAAAAGAAACTAATACGCTAGTTTTATTCTAATGTTAATAGCTGATAGATAGAGGCAAAACTAAAGGTTTCTTATAAACTTTAGGGGTAATTCAAGGAAATTATAGTAAATCAACTTCACATCTGAACATTACAACCGGTAATATCATATTTCCACGCCAACTAAACAAGAATTAACAATAAAGATTTTTTTCAAAAATAAGTTGATCTGCCATTATCCAGAATCCAAAATTTAGCATGATCATGAAAACAAAATTAACAAAAATTACGAAATGGATTATTTTTAATCACTATTTGCTTGTATATATCTTATTGGGATAATCCAATTAATTTTTATGTTTACGAATTGATCCAATTAATTTTATATGGAAGTGAATTGCTATTGACATAATTCTATATTAGTTTTTTATAAACATTGATACATAATAATGTAGCTTTCGAATTTCATAAAATAATTGAGACAAGAATTCTCAATTATTTTATGAAATCTATTATAATATACTTTTCGATATAGGAATATTTAATTTGTAAAATTTTTATGAAAACAATCAGTTGAGTCCTTTTTTCCTTCTTTGAACAAAACTCGACTTTGAAAGTAATAATATAATAAGTGCTACAAACATATAAATAACTTTATCTTATTCATCTCTTCATTCATAAGTCAGGCCTTCATTATTTCAAAGAAAAAAAAATATTCTCAAATACCAAGAAGATGACAAATATCAAGATAAAGGTATAAATAACAAAGTTAATCTTCTGAATCATTGCGTGACATGTGGATGACTTTGAAAATTTCACTAAAAATAATTAAAAGGTTTCTAGATTTTGGAATAATAAAAAAAAATGTATTGAGAACTATTTATCACAAAAATTATAGACCATTTACAAAAAAAGGAGAGAAAAAGAATTTAAAGAATTCAATACAGAAATGAAATTAGAATATTTATTTATAGAATTCACTGTCTGTGGTTAGACATTAAAAAATACCATTTAGAAAAAAAATCTTATACATTCTTTACTAAACCGTTGGCTAGTTAGATCTCATAATGTTTTTCTCAGGAATTCTATATTAATCAATTAACTACAGAATTTATGTTTAAAGTCTCTCAAGTTTCCCTTTTTAAAGCAAGCGTTGACATATATACAAGTCGCACTCAATATAAATAGCTGCATAGTAAATTTTGCGAAAAAAATCATAATAAATCAAATAAGATTTCATTTCTATTAGATAAAAGATTACAGATCGACTGTGTCAAAATGAAAATGTGAATTGACATGTCTTAACTGGTAAATGCTTTGTACCTAGAATTCAATATCATTTATTTCGTTTCCATTAAAGAGATTCTATCACCGTTCTCTTTCAGAATTCTGTTTAAAAAAATGGATTCCATTTTAAAAATTTAGAAAAATTATTAAATAATCCTCTATGTACCAATTTAATTTAAATTTCTAGAAATAATATTCTGTGCCAAAGTTTCAATGTAGGAACTTTCTCATCTTAATATTCTGAATATTCTGAAAATGAATTCTACACTATTAAACTCTAATCAACAACATACTTCTATAGAATTTACGAAAGTATGCGAATTAAATTTATTAAGGTACTGTCATCATTAAGCAAAATTTCATTTGGATTCTAATTGTTTGAATAAACCACAGAGGCAATGTTTTAACTCAAAAGCGAGCAATGTGGCAAGATATGTTCTTCAAAATTCTCCGGTTGAGAAATATTTTTTTTTAAAAGCTCTAAGTAGCTCAAGTAGCTCAAATTTCTGTCTCTAAGTAGCTCAAATTTCTTAATTGTAACTACTTACATTATATTTGAAAACATAATTTCTTTTTCAATGTGTAATTTCCAATAAAAAAAACGAATGTGTATTAAATCAGATGCTGGTTCCCCCCACCCCTAGAAAATATGACATTAAAATGGAAACCATAAAGTACCGAATAATGGAAAATTAAATGAAGAAAAAAAAAGGGGTGGAGTAATTGCGACAAATTTAAGCTGCAAAAATTTTCGCCAAGTCATTGTTAAGTTCAAAGGATTATACTACTTTTCGCATTCCGATGAGTCAATTAGCGATTACTAATGTACTCAATTACAGAATTTTGCGTCTTTAGAGGGCTATTTGGTGTATGCATGTTGTTCTTTTGCCAAGTTGATATAGAATTCCGTCTTGATTCTTTTTTTTTTTCGTTTTTTTTTAAATTCAATTTTCAATGAGGAAAAATTACAATAAAAATTAAAAACGAAAGAGAAACTAGCTGGAGTTTTCTAGCCAAATACTTTCACGCATACACTCTCTAATAACGGTATTATCCCACAGAGCACCTTCTATAGCACTGGCGTATGATAGACGAAATATTAACCTTTGGTGTGAACTTAGCATTTTTAAAGTTTTTCGTGTCAACTTCGGAGAATTTCTTGGCGATTAATTCCTGACATGTGATTAATAGTATCCGAAACTCGAATTCCTGTTTTAGAGACGTTCTTCCCAATCAAAAACAGAAACAGAAACAAAAATTTGACACAGAACACACAAATCACATACCGAATTTGATATATTTAAATCATTGCATCCTTGAGTTATCGCGTTTAGATGTTCTTAAAAATACAGACTTACAAACGGTCAACCATTCATTGTATTTGGCTCAAACTTTGATAGGTGTGTTTACTATAGATGTTAAATCTGTGTGCAGCGAATTTTATCCATCTAGCTTCCTTCATTTTGTATTTAAAGTGTTAACTTATAGACAGGCGACCAGACAGACAGACTTCCTCTATGAGGATTTTGTTCGAAATTTGGTAGAAATTTACAACATTTCAAAAGTCTAACTCTGAGTGTTTTTGCGTTATCTTTGTCCCAAAGAGACGTATGTTTCCCAAAAATGCATTTTTGGAAACTCTGGATGGTCTGAAACATAGAAATTCATCAAAATCTCGAGTTTGAATTTCTTGAGTTGAATATCTCGAGTTTGAATTTGCAATACTTTCTCTATACTGCAAATATAAAAAAAAGTAATAATATGCGTTTAACTGATTCAATTTATGAAAGGACCTTTGTATGTCATTATACGAACAACGTACTTCTATTCCTGCATTACAAATGTTCTGATTCTTTATAAAAATTATCATTCGCAATTATATGTTTCTTCAAAAAACAAATTAAAGAAAAAAATTATCGAAAATTATACTATTTATAAAACCTAAAAAGATTTTTTTCCCTTTTAACAGGCTGAACTTCACATTATCGATGAATTAAATTTCCAAATAATCTCTATTGTTCAAACATGTATTTTAAAGAATCGTACACATCTTAACTGAAACTTAAATCTGCGATTCCTCTTTCGTTGGAGGGCCGGAAGGCTTCGGAACCGGAGGGTTTCAGGTTCGTGACCCGATTCCACCGAAGAACCGCCGTGTAAGGGGGTCAATTGCACGTTAAATCCGTCATGACCAAACGTCCTCCCGCTGGTGTGGTGTGGAGAGGGGGGTGCCAGCTCAGGTGTCGTCCTCGTCATCTGACCGTGGTTCAAAATTACGAGGTCCGTCCCAAAATAGCCCTAGTGTTGCTTCAAAACGGGACGTTAATATAACCAAACCAAACCAAACCATCCTCTTTCGTTGGAAGAAAGTTTTTTGCACAAATCAGTATATTACAAGTGATCATGCATAGAGAAATAAAACCCAACAAGTTAAAAGATAATTACTAATAAAAAAAAAGAAAATTTTGACTAGATAAACTGTTTAAGAATTCTAAAAGAAATGCTTTGTATTAGAATAGATTTCCTGCCTACTTTTGCTTACGAGTATCGGAAAGTTTCAGACACATATAAGAATAATTTAGAACTATTTTGAAAGTTTGTTTTTTCGTTTATAAATTTGTTTTATTATTTATCCATCTGGTGAGATGGATGCACAATAAAAATGGAAAAAATTAGATACACACACGCACACACAAAATAATAATAAATAATAATAATAACAGAAAATAAGTCAATAATTAGAAGATACGCAAGTTGAGACTGTCCAAATTTCAGCCTCGAAAGACATTAAAATTCTCTCACTATGCAAAAGAGAAAGCGGAAAAATTGAGATTTCAACCCTTGAGTATAGTAACTGCTTAAGGCACTGTTAGTTGTGTTTAGCTACATTTTTTTATCATATAAGAGAGGCTTTATGTGCTTTATTGCTTCATTTTTCTTTTCTTTGACTCTTGTTATTACTTGATTCTGTTTTCACTTTCACGCTACTCCGAAGTTCTCATGTGTTTTAATACACATTCATTTTTTTTTGAAAAGTCACGCATCCAAAATAAAAAAAAGATAAGTTGATAATTTTCTAAAGTACAAATCAGGTATTAAAAATAATACGGTTATTTAGAATTAATACTGTTTTTTAAGATTTGCAATTTTCAATGGTACTCTCTTTTGAAACATTATTTTATATACTGCTGATTTCTGAACTGACAAGCTGTCACTGTAAATAATGCTTATGCTTTTAACGTATAAGACTCCTCTTCCTTGACTAATTGGGGTGAGAATTCTAATTCTTGACATTCATTATTGAAGAAACCATGTTCAAATTAGTTTCTTAAGAGTACTGAAATAAATAAAAGAAAAACTTTTATTAACTTATTATCAATGATTATCACTCATTTTTATTTTATTCCTAAATATAATGAAGCATTCTACATCAACAGTCAAACTTCGCAAATTGAGATTGATTTTTTTTTTGCAATTTTAATTAATAAAAAATTAGTTAAAATTTTGACTTTTTCTCCAATAACTCCCGAAACTATTATAGCTTAAAAATGATTTTTACATCAACTTAAGATTCAAAATATTTCTTTTTAATGACAACAATTTAATAATAGTGCACATTTTTCTTGAATGTTGACAATTTTTTAAAAATATTCAAATCACTTTCATTGTTGCATCAAATATTTAACATCATAACGTCATCAATATTTAATATTACAATAATACAATATTACTACAATAATATAATCATCAATTTTTTAAAACATCCATATGATGCAATATAACATTGAATCACATTAATATTTTTTCATTTTTCATATTTGTGTAATTTAATGTAAAAGTTGAAGCCACTTTGAAAGTTAGAATCTAGATGAGTTTGACATTTACATTTTAAAGCCTTCTGATGTCATGGAATTTGACTCCATTAAGATGTTCATATATAGAATGGACGGAACAAATATAAGGCTATTAAATTAATAGGGCTGACTATCCCATTTTGATACTTAAGAATATTTTCTTAAAGAATCGGGAATATTAAATTATGTATAAAACAGTTAATTGCAACTAAGCAATATTTATATTTCTTTTAGGTCTGGGAAATACAAATATTGCTCAGAGGAAATATAAATATTGGTTTTTATAATATTGGGTGCTTATGAAACCTCTACATATTCTGACTTTTACTATTTACATTCTTTTGAAAAATAATAATTCTTGAAGAATGCTGACAGTAGAGCTGTTGTGAATAAGAATAGCATAGAATGGAATGACCCATGAATAAATGTGACTATTTTCACCCGGACATTTAGAAAACCAATTCTACAAAATTGGCCATCAAGAATCTAGCGAAAAACTTCAAGCGTACGGAAGTACTAAACACGAAAAACGTTCTGAAATTCCGTCTGTGATAAATGAAATCGCTCAAAATGTACAAGATACAATCATATGTAGCACATCCATGCCTCCAAAAAGAAAAAGGCGGTGGGTTTGATGTTCTACAGATCACAAACTGAGCCTTCCACATTCCATACACTGTAAGACGGGAAATTTGTGTTTTATGATGTACTATAGGCTGTAGAAAATGTCCCGTTAATGTAGACTGTGTTGTTCAGCAATGAAACTGTTTTTCCTGAACATATCGTCTTTCTTGACAAACCTAAAAGGCATATTTTATAAGGATTCGTGGCATTGAGCAATGAGGAGAATCCAATTACTGCTGCGAATCTGATCTTATACTATATGCGACGGAAAAGCGAGTTCTGATTTTCTATAGAATGCTGAAGAACACGCCTAGATATGAAGAATATTCACATCGAGATATATTGAATTTCTTACAAATGGTAAATGTGCATTATCATAATATGATACTTTATAAAATAAAATCCATTTACGCAAGAAAGGAATAGCGACTTTATGATCTTCCTATGTATAAGAAATAAGAAAAATATATTAAAAGAATAAGAAAAATTCATGCATTTTACTTTCATTTGTATTTAAAAAGTTTATTTTTAAAAGTTAAATTAAAAATTGTTTATCTATCAAAATTAGTTTTGAACTTTGACTTCATTAAACAGAATCCAATACTTTTTAAAAGTTTTTTTTTCTTCCATTTGGAATTTGTGAAATGGGCACTAAATCTTCCTTCGACAGCAACTGTGAATTTCAGTTCACCCAAACAAAAAATACAATTTGATTTCTCTTCCAGTGAAGCCTTGAGACAAAAGTAATTCTGAAAAATAAGTAAATTTTAAAATGTTTCTAAAAATTGCAGCAGTATTGCCCACTAAAAGTTTTGCTTATTTCCTGTTGCTTTCTCGTGTAACTTGATAACACAGCAAAAAGCCAAGAATACAATTTGGAAAAATATATGATTATTTTGATAAATTTGTTCTAAAATTTGACTCGATTCTATACATTTGGTACAGAGATAGCTTAATAAATTTCATCCATATAGCTTGCAGAATTGCTGAGACAGTCCACCAAAACATCCAAAACTTTATATGCCCTATTTCATTGATTTAGCTATACGTTACATTTCATTCATTTAACACTTTATATTTTTAACTTAAATGCCGCACAAATCTGAACAAACAGCAATCGCCATGGCTCAAACGGCAGAGCATCTCATTTCTAATTGGTTGGTCCAAGATGTGAATCCCAGCCGCGATGTTTTATCCAAAGATTGGAATTCTTTTATTCAAAATGTTATCTATTATTTTTCTAAGATGTAGAAGGTTCTAGATCTTTCCTAAATATTCAAATTGGATCGTTATCTCTCATTCTATATATGTATAAGAACTAACTTACCATTAGTGATAGGTAAGTTCTCAATCTTATGCTGTTGGATCTACTTAATTCCAATAAATCTAATTGTTTGTTTAACTCTTTACATCTTCATGACAATATTAGAAAAAGGCAGATTAAATTTTTAAAAACGGTTTTTCGGAGAGGTTCAAATAAAATCACTAAATGTCAGAATTTTTTTGACGATTTCTGTCTTTTTTTTTTTTAAAATCTATATATGCTTCGCATACGAGAAAGTAAATTTTTTTTCTTTTTATATAATCTTCCGGTTGCATACACTTACATATTTACAACTGTTTGCAGCTTACCAATTGTTTTTACATCCTGTATGATATCGTATATAAATAAAGCACGTACAAAAGATAGAATCAGTTACAATATTTTTTTTTTAAATGAATGAGCTCATCCATTTTTGCTTTCCTTTGTATTTGCAAAGTTGAAAAAAATAAGGAAATGACTAAAGATTACCAGAAAACGGTTATCTTAATTATTTAAGAGATTTATCTCCACTAAAGAAACGCTTGCGAATACCGCAGAAGTATTCTCGAATTCTGGGAATATCGGTAACCGCGAATGACTCGAAGCTAAGCTTCAGTCATCGTTCAGGTTTCTTGGCGAATTTCACTTCACGCTTGTATGCACATCCACTACTATTGTTTGACAATGAAACGTAGGTTTTATTGATTTTTCAGAGAAGGGCATTTTCTAAAATAAATTTAAAAAAAAAAATCAAATTTCATCGAGATTGATACACTCGGTATTTCTGGTTCCTTTATTAATTAGTATGAACTTGTAAATAAAATGAATTTATGTCATTTCTGCATAATGGTATTTGAAAGCACGTATAACCTAATGAGCAATTCTTCGACTCATGACCGAATATTACATAATCCTTCATCTACAGGACAGGAAAAAATAGCTGTTTTTCCGTAAAACCAGACCAACAAAGATTTATATGGGGAAAAAAAGGAATACAGCTGTTGAAGTACATAGTTTACAGGCTTCCATTTAATCCAATCCAATAAATATAAAATATCCTAATAATAAATAAATATAATAAAAACTTATTTTTATGATGTACGACATACATTATTAACTGGCGGAGTAGTTCTCCCTTTGCCTTTCCAGAATACTTGCACAATATAAAATATTCTGCTCATTAATCATTATACCCAGGATCAAACATTGTCGAGGCAAAACAAGACCGCCAAAAGTCCGTGTACCAGTCAGATACTGAAATCAGGTAAAGAACTCTTGGGAATGATATGGGAATGAATTGTAACCCCCCTCCCTCCTCTATTTTTGTTCATAGTGACAAATTATGGTATCTTTTGTGTTTTACTATATAATAAAAAAAAACTAAATACGACATTTTGGATGCTTTCTTTTCCTCCAATCAAATTAAAAATTTGATACAAGTATACAATTTAGGGCATAAGACTACATATCGAATTTTACCCGTTCAGTCGTAGGAATATTGAGCTACACACACAAATTTAACAAATTAAAACTGATATTTAAAAAAGTAACATTTTATGAAATTATAAATACCGCTAATCTAAGTAAAGGTTTTTAATTTTTACTGGTTGAATCGAATGGCATATGAATGTTATTTAATTTAAATAATTAAGTTTAGACTTTTTACTTCATATCTATACTTTAATTATTTTGCCGACAAATGTACCCTATATATTATATTTATAACCGAGTTAGTATTTGATATGCATGAGATAGAAATGAAAGACCAAAATCAGAATTTAATTCAAATACAGTGTTGTTTTTAGTTTAAGGATAACTCTCTACTGTTATGTTTGATGATTGAGGCATTGCTCAGAAGTGTATAACCAATAAACAACATAATAGTTAATTTAGACTTTTATTTTACTCGTCAGAGCATACGAGTTACATTCTGATAACATGGAACTATTTCTGCATTCTTGAATATTTATTAGCTCAAATAAATACTCAAGAAAAATAAAGATTCGTTAACATACCATAAAATCATAAACACATGAAGCTAATATAATTTTTGATATTCTTTAATTTACTCAAGCTGGATTTGGAATCCATTCCTTGACTCTAGAACTTCGAAACAAACAATATGATCTAACACCACATCTGATGCCTTTTAACCATCAGCTATTCATTCATTAGCTATTCATTAAAATAGATTTCAGTGTAATAAATATTTTCAAAAAGTGAGCAGTAAAATAAACTCCTACCAGGAGAGGTTTGCACCTCACCATTTTACATATTCACGTTTTCTTAATTGTTTCCATTCAATTTGTTCAAAGTTAGAATTTTATGCATATATGGTATGTATCAGATCTTCGGCAGAAGCTTTTAAAAACTTGGAAGGATTTCCATCGAAAAATGAAGCGAAAGAATCCGTACAAGTTGCGATTTTCAACTTGTACAAATTGCCATTTCATGTATTTTCAAACTTGGAAGCTGTGGCACAATGTACCCGAATAGTAAATAGTGGTTGCTACACACACACACACACACACACATTGTAGAACAAACTGTCAGCCAGTAGATATATATGATACACATCTACAGTTCTGAAGATGCGGAAGTTTATAATACTGTTTATAAATATTTTTTTATATTACAAATTCTTTTTCGTATTGAATGAAACTATTGCATATATTTTTTTACTTACTGCCATGATTCATGATTTTCATCAGTATTGCCAGTCTGTTCAATGAAAATATTACATTCTGTCATTAGTGTGCAACGTATTCCAGCTATAATAAAAAATAATTATTATTGAAAAATTATTCATTTTTTTACTATATGCAAAATTTGTATATAGTAAAAAAATAATGGCAAGACAATCAAATTCGCATCATTTGATAGTTTCACTTGAGGATAGCGTAAAAATAACTGTGTTCGGATTACAGCTTTTGCAGAATATCAAAATAATGAAATAAAAAATAATTTCTGAATAACCGTCAGTAGGGAAGCTCATTTTGGATAGTATTAGAAGATTTTCATTGATGACAATTGAGAACTTTCGATTGCACAATCATTTCCTTATTATTATCTTAAGTGAAAGTGTACTAGAAGGTCTTTTCTGTCTCTGTAATAAACACTTTGTTAAATATTCATTACAAATTGGCTCAGATTCAGGTCACAATCCATTCTGGTCGTAAATGAATTGACCTTTATGTTTCTGCTGACCATGAGCTGCTTCGTGTAGAAGACTAAAGGTTCGTTATTTTCCTCACGTATAGTAAATTCTGTGCATTTGAAGTGGTATGTCGTTTTATTTTAAAACTTCATTTTTTGTTCATTGGTAATGAATATGTTTCGCACACGACTATGGGTTGGTGTAAAAACGTTTAAAGATGTTTTTATGTACATTTTGCTACACTATTTTCATCGCTGTAATGAAACTCAAACATTTTTCATCATTATTTCTAATACTTCGTCCTGGTATTTTCTTCCATAATTATGATTTGGATATAGACGACCATCAGTATTTATTTTCCTGCCATTGAATAAGTTACTATTTAAAGCATTCTTTTGATAAAGCTTTTAGATGGAGATTGCAGTTAACGTTTATTTCAGAAGTAAAAAAACTATAGAAAAAAATTTTGACGTTTGCGCATTTTTAAACACTGTTGATCTTTCTTGTAATATAATTAATTTGGTGTATATTTTGTCTTTCTTTTAGCTTGACTTTTTGCTTTTTTTTATGTAGTACAGTAAATTTTACTATTTAGTTAGTAAAGAGAGAGTATCTTTTAATATATTCAGAAAGAGTATATTCAGTATTTTTCTTGACTAATCCTCTGATATATTACATAAATGATGAAATATATTCTGTAGTACTTAGAAAACTTCGCTGAAGGATTTTTCTTCCAATACATAATTTTTTTTGTGAAACTGTTTCAATTCAACAAGCATTATTTGATTCGTCGATGCGTTTCAAAATCAAATTTCGAATTTTAGGTAAAATATCAGAAAATTAGAAAGAAGTCAGTAAGGCTTCTACAACAGTAGGAGCATAATTAACAAAATTAGAAGTTTAAAAATATTTTGATGCGTAAGACGCTAAGTAAAGATTTTTTATGAAATTTTCAACAAACAATCTATCCCTGATAAAATTAATTAGTCGCCAAAAATAAATGGTTACAGATAAGAAAAAACGCAAAATTTTTATAAGAGGTGAGTTCTGCTTTGAATTTAGATATAAATTTTTGATTGTAGCCAATTTTTGATACTATAGATGCAATCGTTTATTACAAAAACTCAAAATATAATCAACAAGTATACATGATTCAATTATTACCATGTATAAATCATGTCTATTTATACTGAGTGAGTGTCTATTAAATTAATGCAGATTAACTGTTACGTATGAACTCTTACAAAAATCAATAAGTAGACACTAGGTAGATATCGATGTATGCGAGCCAGGTCTTTTTGGTAACGCATGATTGTCTGACAAACTAAACCATATTAACTCTGTAAAGTAAAAGCTTTAACGAAATCTACGGATAAACGCTAAGCAATTACTATGACGTTCGAGTTTATCTTGTTTATAATGTATCAATATCTAGCAAACTAATTCAAATTAATTTTTTATATAAGAATTCAAAATAAAATTGATGAATATATATTATGTATTTACCGCTATTACTGTTTCTGCATGAATGTCTAACAAACTAATATACTTTAATGTTTAAGAAAACTAAATAAAATCAATAGGCTAAACACTAAACATTTATCGACGTCTTTGAGTCAAATATTGTATGCACGGTATGAATGTCTGATAAACTAATTCAAGAATAACTTTTCTTGTTAAGAATTAAATCAAATCGACGGGTGAAGGCGATGTAGTTATCTCCATGTATAAGCCAAGGCATGTCTATAGTTTCTGACAAACTAATGCAAATTAAGTAATCTAAATAAACTCAACGAGCTAAAACGATGGAATTATCGCCATGCATAAGTCCTTGTTTGTATCGCATGAATGTCTGACAAACTTATCTGCGACAATCAAGAGAATTCCTCCAAGACACCGACGGAATCTTCCTTTTCCCGAATCGTGATGCAAGTGATCAACAACCTTGAAAAGCAATCAGCAGGGGGTGAGACGCGAACCTGCTTCGAGATTTTCCACAGACAGGTTCTCCAGCCAAGTGGAACCCTTATAAAACTACGGGAGCAGCGCTCTCGGAGAACTCACTATTTAGGAGGCCCTCGACTGTGTCAGAGTGCCTTTTTTTCATCCCTTGCATCCTTCCACTCCAACAGGTGAGTCATTCCACCGGACAGCTTCTTCTCTCAGTTTCCGTTTCTGTTGTTTCTCAATTATGAGTAAGATGGTCGACTTGGTCATATTCCTTTTGCCTGTTCAAAGATTAATTGTTTGAGTTTTAGAAATTTGTTGTACCGAAGTAATGCAATTGTGGACTTTTTAATCTCACAGACGATATTTCGCGATTCATACATACTAAAAAGAAAAATATCAGTAAAAGATCAGGTTAAAACAATTATTTAAAGAAACTAATCGTTGATTAAGAAATGAATTATTACAAGTTTTTAGAAAACGTTTAATTTCTTGAATCGTAAAATTGTAGTTTTTGATATATGGAATTTTCTATGAAAGTAATTCTTTAGTTAAACAATATGATGTTTTTGTTTTCAAAGCGTTTTTTTTCCCTTAAATCTTTATTTAGAATGAGATTTTAGCTTTTACACTATTTAAATTGACAGAAATCTGTTTGTAAGAAATTATAGATTTTTAAACTGAAATATTTTTTTTTAATAATTCAAAGACTTGGTATTGCTTCGAAACAATTTTTTCAATTACATCATTGTTATATATGAAGGCGAAAAAAAAATTACGAAATATATATTGTTTTAAAAAATTTAATCAAACGTATTAAATAATCCCTGGTATTTTATTTTTTAAAAATTTTTTGAGTTTTAGCAAATGGTTTCAATTTTTTACTTGAATTTCATATATACCAAATTCATTTGTTCTGGGATACTACTGTTATCGAATATTCAAATTTTAATTTAATAGAAGATTGGAAAATACTCTTTTTTTTAGACCACCCTGATATTTAATTTTTAACTTGATATATGAAATTCAAACTTAAATGGTTTCAATTTTTCCTGCTTACTTCCGTTGCGACCATATCATTTTATAAATGTAAAAACTATCTTCATCAAAGTAAGGAAACTTATATAAACATAATCTGTAATGGAATCGATTTTAGTTTAATATTATTCAATTTTGTTAACTATTATTCTTTTAGTAACTATAGTAGTAATTAGATTCTTCTGAATTTCTCTAAACACTAAAATATACTGATCTGACTTGACCGTTACAATTTATTAATAAAATATCTCTATAGACTTTTTTTATCAAATGGAAAATAAAACCTATGTGGAAGAAGAAGAAGCGAATATGTTTTAGATATATATTAATAATAAGTTATTAATAAAAAGAATTATAAAAGTATAAAAATTCCCTTTCTCCATACTTGGTTTGTTGTAGTTTATTCTTTAAAGTAAATAATTTGCTTAATTTAATAACAAAACATTCTTAAAAAATCTTTATTGCGATAACACTAATAAGATATTCTTAAATGGGATATTAAAAAGCTATTTCTATGCATTAACTTACTTATGATACCACAATTTTTTATGCTTTTTTAACTGTCTCACTAACTGCATTCCCCAAACCTAATTGGATAGTAAAGGAAACAAAATATTTAGAGAGTTAAAATTTGATACTTGATTGCTGAAATTTATGGTAGCGTTTCCACCATTTGACTGGTACATGAAATTTAATATTATGATTGATTTTTTGATAAGTCCTTCGGTTAAACTTGTGATGAAAGGACTTTCATTTATACACTTTTTTTATTTAGAAATAAAACGTGACCAAACACCTTCGTCTTTCAAAGATTAGCTTATTTTTACTTCATTACAAGTGAAATGGCCCATGAAATATTGGTTAGTAACTTCTAAAGAATGTGAAATCCGTGTTATGCAAAAATTCACAAGTTATCAAGTTTTATGTTCCAAAAAAATCAAACGGAAAGAGTAAAAAAGAAAACATTTATCACACGCCAGTAACTGAAAATCCAAGGCTGTCGTGGTCTGTTGAAAGAAAACAGTTTCTGGAAATTTTCGGCACATTTTGGTAACTGCAACCTGGCATTTGTATACAAAAAAAGATGACACGCGCTGTTAAACATACCCTGGTTACAAAACAACCGCTATATTTGTTATATAATCTGAATATTTACAAGCCATTGTGTCAACATCACTTCAAAAAATTGCTTTAATGTTTCCCGTTTTAAAATTCTGTTTATTTGAAATTTTTTATACTTAATGTCAAAAAGTTATAACTGTCTTTTATGGTAATAAGGTGATAAGATATACATGCAAAAAATATCAAAATTTTATCCAAAGATAACAAAATTTATTTAGAAAGATTTGTCCCTTATTTCCTTCGCAGTTTTGTATTCACAGTTGATGCCTGCAAGTGTTTTCATATTTTATTAGAAACATTGAAAATAATAAACATCATGCTTTTGATTGCCATTTCTAATGCATAGAAGGTACTTTAATCATCAAATAACCAATAATTTCTTGGATATTAATACGAAAGTTAAAGAAAAAGAAATAATAATTACATAAATAAAATAATAAAAGTTAGATACCTCTACGGATGTATTATTTTAGTGTTAATAAGTTTTAAAAAAATCAGAATAATTTAATTATTCAGTTTTTATTGCAATAAATGTGAAATGTTAGTATTTCCTTTCAAAATAATTTTAATAATGGATAATTAGAAGTGTATTCAGATAATTAAAATATTTTTTTAAGTTCAGAGTATTTCAGAAAAAGATCAGTGACCTCAAGAATATCGATTATATGTAAATTTGAACACGATAAAGCTAATGGCGCAAAAAATGTTATCAAAGAACATTTGATAAAAATGACACTTTTTTTTAAATCTCGAAATATTTGGTCAATTACTTATTAATTGAATTTATCACTGAGTGTTTATGATAATAGAATTCCCATATCGTTTCTGTTTCAAAATTAACATGTATCGTGAATATTGTTAATATTAAACAATAATAAATGAATTATGCTTATTAAAAAAGACTATTAGCATCTTTTATTTCCGATCGTACCAATTGTGGGAAGGCATTTTTGTCCCTATTTTCAGCTACACCTATCTCCAAAACATGGTTATCTTATGAACTGCGGTTTCGCTTACTTTTGCTTTTCCTTCTATAGTGTTCCGAGTAGGGATTCTTTGACTCCAACTAGCCGGTGTTTAATGGTTTGTTTTATTTGTCGTAATTCTTAAATTTAGAACTTTAGATAATTAAGAGATTAAAAATATAAATAATTGAATTTATAATTTCTTTTATTACAGAAGTTGAGTAAAACGGGTTTTGCTTCATGTATTGAAACTATACATTATTTGGAGTTCCTATATGTAAATTGAAATCTCAGGATAGCGAAATAAATTATGAGTTTAATTCTAAATATAGTGTAATATGAATTTTAATTTTAAAAAATCTATATTTATCTATGAAAGAAACAATCCAAGATAAAAGTCCAACTATCTACTGTTCGAAAAACATATAACATTCTGTTAATTACAGGAAAAGAGGAATTATTTTCGTTCGCAAAATTATTTTCGTTTCAGAGGAATTTCAATTGCTGAAACTGATTGGATCCATTGTCAATTCTGGTTATCGGAAAAGTGGTTTAAAGAGACTAACTTTAAATTATGACTTCTTTATTTCCTACAAAGTTTCTAAAGCTGTTTATTAGAAATTACAAAATTAACCCATGGATGCTATTTTAAGTTAAGTTTAAGTTTTTTAATTTTTAAGTTAACTTACTTTAAATTAACTTTTAACTTACGTAACTTTTTTATTAGTCATCAGACTTCCTATAACAGAATTCGCGAATGATACAAAATTTATCTGCTTCATTTGCACTTTTCTAATAATTCTTTGAGAATGTTCTCAGAAAAGTAGTCCCACACTAAAAACACGAAACACATGCAGACTGTCATTTTTTTTCCATTAAAAATTAGATGAATTTTCTCACATGCCACTTAAAGATGGAATTGTGTTTTCATTTTTTTTTCTAAATAACTTCTTGGATTATAAAGCATCACTTTTCAATAAACTAATTTACTTTCAATAAACTTTAAATAAATACTTTAATATATAAAATAAATTAAAATATACAACAAACTAACCTAACAGAGTGGGAGAGTTTACCAACTTATCGGCGGAAGATGGGAAGGTTATAAACCTATGAAAGAATTACAAGTTTATTATTAAGGATGGTAAAACTTTCACAATATTACCTATCTCAGAAATCGACTTTGAAGATAGCGTTGGCTTTCTAAAAAATTTCTTGATTCTTTTTTAAAAAATGAAAAACTCAAAAGGTTTTATGGTGGTCGATTTTATGGTATCTACTTGCTGAATAGAGTTTCGATAAACAAAACATACCAAACAATTGAGGCTCTATTGTATCTTCATTTCGTTAGTCTGAGTTTTCACCAAGACAATATTGAACATTTCTTTCGGCAATTACTTCAATAAAATAAGTTCAACTTACTTTTTGTTGTAAAATATCAAATGGATTTACTTTGTACAATTGTTATCTTGACTCAGAAGTAATTATTAATTTCTTTTTGAGGAAGAAATAAAAAAGCACACTAATAAACAAATAAATATGAATACAGTTTCTATTATTTTATTTAATTTTTTTTATTAAAGAATCTAATTGCAAAATTTAATGACAACAAGAATTAATTAAATGAATGAAAAAAATTGTCTATTTTTCCTGTTGCTTTTGCTAGATTTTAGCTATTTGCTGTAGTGCAGTCACTGTTGTTATACGTTAGCTATGGCAACCAAGACGGGTGAGCCTTCTATAAACATATACTGCCTTAGGATTCATTAAATCAAGGCAGGTAACCTTCCCAAGGTGACTGGAATTTATAACTGAAGATTGATGATATAAGTATAATGTAGCCTGTAGAAAATTCTAATGCAACAGACAACATTCTTCAAGTTGTTGTTCCATCTGTTGAGTTAAATAACGATAATTGCGCAGCGGTTCTTCTTTGTAAATAAAATTTTTATCTGCGGTTAAAATTTTCGCTTGTGATTTAATGACTGAGAGCAATTATTGCATCAACACACAGCTATTGTTTTCCAGACAATAGACATTTGGCCGTTTGTGGTTGTATTTGTGGAGGGCTTGCAGTTGAAAGGATTTACAAGACATATATTACTTCTAACTCTGAATGGCGTCATACATCTTATCGTTGTATACATTCCTGAAGCTGGAAATGCCAAATAAATAGTGGAGAATTGTTACGCTGTTTCTCATTTTAAGTGTATGTTAGTAAGGTAATAGTGAAGTTTTACTTAGAGCGTTAGCTTTAAATTGGAAAGTTTTTTTTAAGTAGAATTTGTTAAATAATATAGAATAATTGTTAGATTAGAAGAAGGTTTGATTAGGGTGTTATTTATTTTATATTTTAAGATTTTATTTAAAATTCAAAGGACTGGTGTTGCTTTTGTAAAATAGAATTTTAAAAATCTTTGATGGATATTAAAAAAATAGGTCAAATAATCGTTATATTTCAGGTCATAAATGACATGTACTTTAGAGGAGAAAAAGAGAACGAAATTTATTTAAATGGTGTGAAAGTTGCTTAGGGATTGAATATATCTCAGACTACAAACCCTTTCAGTATTTCTTAAACTTCAACCCTTCAAAAATACCTTCTCCTATGAAAAAATGAACTGTTTCTATTAGAAAAATTTTCTCACACAATAAATTTTATGGAATTAAAAAAAAAGGTATATTAAGGAATGATAAAGAGAAAAAAATTCAACGAAAAAAATATTGTTTAAAAATTTTTAATTATATGTTTTCAAATCAAAAGAAAATTTGCGAAAATTCTCAAGAAATATTTTTGAGTATAAATCTTAAAAAATATGAAAGAAAATAACTCTGTTAAAAATTTCACCAACATAATTTTTTGCCTTCTCAGCCTTGCACGAATTCGCTTAGAGGGATTGATAATTCCATTAGGTATTAGAATTATGAGAAAAACTGCTTAATATAATCAGTTGCAATAAGAATTTCACCATTTTCATGTTGCCATTTAATGCATTAAAACCTAAAAAGTTTACATCAAATGGCATTTCAAGCAGCAATAGTTTCGTCCTTTCTATCTAATGAAACTCTAACTTCTAAAATATATCAAAATTTTCATGTGGCAGAGTGAAATTATACATTATGAAACTTTATGCTAAACTGTTGTATTAGTTATTTTATTACAAACTCAATTATTATGTCATCAGAATGTTTGTCTCATGAAATGGGAGTGTTCATTTAAAATTTCACCTTGGACATCTTTCATAAAATTAAAAAAAAATATTTGAATACTGTTAAACTAATTTCTTTTAGGTATTTTCTGACTATGTAGTTTCTTAAACTGGAACTTTTGAACAATTTTAATTTTTTAAAGTCAATTTTATTAAATCTAATACTATTAAATTGTGCAAATTTCTTACAATTTTTTTCAAATAGTTTAAAATGATCTAATTGTTTGATTTTCAACTATTTATATATTTTTCAAGAATTTTTAAAATATTGTTTATATTTATTTATTTTTCTGCGTTATTTTTGGCGCAATTTTTTTGTTATAGGATGCTGACTAATTATTTATAAAATATAAACCATTTTGTAAGATTTTTTTTATTTACGTTACTGTATCATTTTTAAGACATACTAATCAACATATTTCATTTAAATAGATGAATATGAATTTCTTCTTGATTCCTGCAATACTTTTTGCCTTCTTTCACCTCAGTCAAGCAGGTAAGCTGAATTAAGATCTTATTTTCTTGTTTCTATTTTAATTTATTAATTGGATGTGATTTGTGAAATTAAATACCCGTTTTTAAACTTCTTTTTGAGATTTGAATGGTTTTGTAATTCTCATCAATAGTTGCGTGGTTGCTTTACAATGCCTTCTTCACAATCCGATGCTATTCAACATTTCACAATCCGATGCTATTTCTTATTAATCTGCTCCATTAGTCAATATATCTTTTTTTTGGAGGGGGGGGGGTACGGCTCAAACTTGTGATCCAATAAACACTGAGGTCCCAAAGCCATCGATCAAACTTCATGCTTCTTGTTTATAACAGCTAATTATATTAAGCTTCATATTTTTGACAGGCACAATACATTTTAATAAGGAATAAAGTGATAATTCAAAAATAACTAAGATTCTCTAACATACAGACTTTTTTATATTTCTAAAATTTATTTTTGTTGTTATTTGTGGATGTAGATTAAGAATATGAAAATTATTACATAAACCGGTCATTCTCGAACATTTCATACAATGTCAATGGAGTGATGGCATTCCACATCGCTTTGTTTCCCCATTCAACGGGATCCAACCCAAAAGGATAATGGATCTCCATGACATTTTCTATAGTCCATTTGGGCAGAGAGGATATGTCAATCTTGATTGCTTTTCCATCTTGACGATATATTTTGGTATGTTGCCATTCCTCTAGCATGGTATGGAGTGCTCATAAATGTCTACCTTTATAATCGCATTTTTACAGGCGCCTTTCTACGTATTCTTTTCAGTTTCTATACCGTTCGAAGACCGAAAAGCAGGTAACTCTAATCAAATGATTCGTTAACTGGTTCATTTATTGGTAAAAATAAGTCCTATCCATCACAAATTTTAGATAGATCGACGAACTAATCAAAAAGGATACACAAAATGAGAGAAATCTGTTATAAAATTTAATCGTATGCTTGCCATTAGTGATACGTTTATCCCAATGCCTATAGTGTTGCAATCATAATGTCACAAACAAGCATAAAAATTATTTTTAATAATAAAGAGGCCTTTTTTTTTCAAAGCTTCGATAAATCATAAAAAGGAGACAAGTATGGAGAACAAAATGAATTTATAATCAAGCATTATGTACGTTTATGGCTACTTATCACATAATTGTCTTGAAACTGAATATGAGCTATCTGTCATACCGGCATCTTAACCATCTGCCATCTTGACTTGAATAGGAGGCATCTGTCATATCAGTAAATCAGGTTTCTTTAAAAAACATTTATCTAGTAGTGTGAAGGGGCTTTAACGTTCCTTTGAAGTTCCTGATTATTTTAAATTATCATTTTCACATTCTACCTAATTCTTCAATTCAAGAAAGATTCGCTCGGCTTTAAGCCACAGGCCCCGTGAAGCCCGACTAGGATGAAAGATAGTCACAATGGTCAGCGAGTTCATCAAATTGTTCGAAAGTAATGGAGGATGTTGGAATCCCAGGCAATAAGCTGGTCAATCAGCATAACAAGTTGTGACTTTGGAGGGTGAATTTTCAGACATTTCAGCTTTATACTCTTTCCTTAAAAGAAATTTCAAAGAACTTCTGATAAATGAGAGGTTTTAAAAGAGCGTTAAGACTCATCACATCTTTGGAGACAATTTTTTCCAAAGAAGGTAGAGAAAAACTGATACACTAATATGATAAAATCCCGAATTCATAACGAATATGTCGGAAAGTAAACACGATTGTACATAACTTTTGGTAATAAATTCATTTTATTCTTTATACTTTTCTTTCACTTGTGGTCCATCGGAGCTTGAAAAAAAGTTATCGTATTTAAGCAAATAGTACTTTTCAGATACTTAATAAAATTGTTCCTTTATATGTTTTTTCCTTTTAAATAAAACTGAACCATTTATGGACAAGATTACTGAAAATGACTTTTTTTTTTCTTTTTTTTTTTTTCGTATTTTGTAACTGTGCTTGTAAGTCTTTAAATACTTAATAGTATTATTGTTTCAAAATTATTATTTCTTTTGTTATTTACCTCCCTTCTACACATAACATTTCCTTTTGCTATTATTATCATGTCATTATTTTTAAGTGCGTACTTAAAGATAATTTTCAATAGCATTCATTCATTAGTAAACGCACTAACAATCTTCTATTGCATTTCAATTTCCTCTTTGCGCTGAAATATCTCATATGCTATTAAATTAATCCTTGGGGAAAAATTATAAATAGCCTCAACAACGCATACATATAGCATATTCTTGTAAAAAACTTACACTCTAAATTACTAAAGAACTAAGTGGCATCATTTACTTTTTCGTAAGATTAAAAAAAGTTTTATTTTTTAAAAATCGTTCAGATTCAATGATCTGTCAATGGATGCAAGGAATTAAAACTGAGTAAAACTAATACTTAAGGAATTGAACGATTCAGCTACAAAGCTATTAAGCATCTTGAAGGTCTCATTTTGCATGATTTTACTTATTAAAACCTTCATCACGTGATCCATTCCACAAATAAGTAACGCACTGGCAACGATGCGATGCATAAATGTTATTAAATCACGTAAACAACAAATGTTTGTGTAATTTGTACAAAATTTGTCTCTTAATTTTACAGGCATACAATTGTCACTGATTGTGAGCAGATAGAATTGCATAGCTTTAGGATAGCTTAAATGAAAACGAATTGTATTTAGTTTTAAAAGGATTTTGGTAATTTATTCTCTTTGAGTTAAGTAAATAAGGAAGTGGGATTTTAAGTCGATATATGAATTTGTGGTTATGAAAAATAACATTAGAAAGTATTGTTCCCATTGTTGAATGCTTCATTCCATCAAAATATTTCGTTACTTGACTGTTATCATCTAAGTTCTAAGCCTTGAAGTGTATTTATCGTTTTCCTGAAAGCAGAAACTATCGGTTGCTTCATTGCCTCATTAATTATTTCTCACTTTTGAAAATAGTTGTGAAAAATTATACAGTAATATCTGTATAAGAAATTTGGTAGTTTTAAGTAAAAAAGGATAAATCTAAAGAACATGGTACAGATTTTTCGCCATTATTTGCCAAATCGTAGCCAAAATTAGCAAAATAATACAGTTAGATTACAATATATCGCAATTTATCACCCTTAAAAAATTATAGTTTCGCGATTGTTTTGTATTTTTAGTTCAAAAGAATAACTTCACAGTTAGAAGATATATAGTTTATTTTATCATTAAAAGTAATTAAAAGTAATATCATTAAAAGTAAAAGTAAAATATAAAAGCAGAAGCAATTTTTTACTATAAATTTAAAATTTACACATCGTAAATGAATTTTTCGGGTGGTTTCGCGTTAAATATGTTAATCGTAACGATTTTTATTACAGGCCTAAGAACTGTTATTTACTGCAATATTCAAGAGAGCGGATTTTAGTTTGTTGTTAAATGATTGGCGCGATTTTGCTGTGGCCCCGGACATCAATTTAAAATTTTATCAACTTTTTTAAGGAAAAATATTTCATGCCGTAGTAGCTGATGGTAAAGCTTCTGCACTCTATATATGATTATTCAAAATTATTCGGTGTTATGTAAATGGCGTTCCTTTAAAATAAATCAATCTAACCTGTATAGTTTATTTTCTTTATTTTTTAAAAATCAAGCATTCATTTTTTTATCCAAAATTTATAATACTCTTTTAAATTAAATAATTAATATTGACTTGAACAAAATAGTCAAACTCTCAAAAGTTAATTAATTGTTTCTTTTATACTTTGCATAAAAGTCTGATTTTAAGGCATTCGTTTTAAATTAATCGTTGTCGTTTACTCGAGCAAGACATATCGGTTATAAAAAGCTTTTCCAATTACGTTTCTATAGTTCTTTTTGGGCATTCATTAAAAATACTTACATTATTAAACTGCTTCATGACCATCCTTTAACAAGGCATTAATATTAAAATCTTCTTTATCCTGTAATGAAAACATTTTTAATGGTAATTGATATTTCAGAAGTTTCTTTTCTTCATAGGTTTAAAAAATAATTAAGAAATGGTGTTCAAATTTGAATTATTTTGCAAAATATCAAAATATCGTAAATGGTGTTCAAAATATCACACAGTCCAATAGTCAAAATTAAATTAAAAATGTATAAAACGAAGCTATAAATATGTTGAATTTTTTTACTCCCTTTTCATGAATGAGAAGGGTAAATTACCAAACATTCCTTCTAAGTTAATGTGCACTTAGCTGACATTCTGAAGGAAGAAAACTTTTATCTGCCTCACGTGTCAGATTAGAAATATGAACTCATGGGAACTGATACGTTTGTGCCATTTTTTATCACCAAGCTTGCTTGTAGGCACCTTCTTCTTGATGGCAGTTTTAAAAAAAAATTGGTGACACGAATGCAAGTCTCGACCAGAGGTCCCCTATCCCCCGCCACCTGAGCACCAAACAAGGAGAAAGTATGTTGTCGACTTGAGACGATAGAAAGTCAGTGCCTTGCCTGTTTGCTCTCTGTAGGGGTCATCACCCTTCGAAATAACATGCTCTTTCAGGTGTCCTTGACGTTCGGAGGGTCAGCGATACACGTTTCTACGGTGGGAAGGAGGGAGACAGGAGATTGAACCCAAATGTTCTTCGATTCTCGCTCGTTGTTATTCTTGCCAGACAACATGGGACGGGACCAACAAGAAAAAAACTCCAGAAGATCTGATAAAAAATGATTTTTACTTAGCGGAATCAGTTTGTGGTTAAGGTCATGGCTTTTTTGCGGTTTGGCAATTTTCTTGGAAGACATATGTAAGAATCCTCAGCAAGAAAAAAAAAAAAAAAAAAAAAACCCGATGAAAAAGTGAGCCAGGTGGCAAACTAGCAGAAGGTTCTGGTCTGCGATTTTTTGACATTGCGATAATTATTAATAAATGTTGCGTTTGCTCATTGGATGCATTCTTAGGACGACCGTCTGCACTCAACATTTTTTTTCCCCTGATCTTGCAGAAAATAAAGTAATACAAAAACCACTTTTTTTTTTCTATATGCAGTGAAAAATGACATCGAATATCCAGTTATATCTTTGAATGGAAAAAATTGGATTTCTGTATAATTTGTTCTTACTATTCGTACTACTTAATGTAGAAACATGGCAAATATGAAAATCTTTTTTTTTTTTTTTTTCTATGTGCATGGAAAATTACCAGTGTATGGTTGAAAATTTTAAAAAATTTCTGCACGAAAGAAAATAAAAATCGTGGGTCACTGGAATCCCCTTGTTTATTTATAAACTAAAAAATAATATACATCGGCAATATTTTCTTTTTTTCCACTAGGAAAATTTATGCATTAATAAGACATTTCATGAGGAAGAAATGTTTAACAGTCTTGCAGATGATTTTATACATTGATATACACTGGAAGAATATACTTTATCGTTATCACCTTATTAATATTTAAAGCGCATTTAAATATAAATATACAAATACTATCATTGTGATGAATTCGCATGTTCTGTTCTCTGATCAGAGTCTATTTCTATGACAGGTTATAGTTTCTTTATAATATAATGTTATAATTCTATGACTAAAGTTTAAACTCTTTTTTTTTTTTTTTTTTTTTTGGTTTGGAAACTGTATCTTAAAATGAATTATAAATTAGAATAGTTAAAATCTTGATGCAATTAATTAACTTTGTAATTTTGCCACTCAAAATATTAACCAGTTTTTGTTAAATTGAAGATTTTATGATTATTCGTGACGTAATATGTGTTGATTTTCATTTAGAAAGTTCTGTAATGAGTATGGTGATGAAATTACGAACATTAGAAATATTTTTAAATTCTCTCATAAACATACAAAATCACTAAATTTTTTGTTTGTTTGTTTGTTTAGCTAAAGAAAGAGTAAGAAACTTTGAACTTGATACGTTTGATATTAAAAATTAATTTAAAAAAAGATTTTATTAAAGAGAAAACTAATTAATAAACTGAAATTAAAAATTGAAAATATTATTGATTAATAATAGAATTAAATAAGTGTCATGTTCCAAATAAATTTTAAACTTGTCATGCATAATTTTAGCCTTTAAATCACAGTTATGACAATAAAAAATAATAACACAATTGCTTTCCTTAGTTAAGAAAAAGAAAAACCGTTTTTATTGGTATTTGTATTAATTAGAAATTTAAAATGAACGAATTTCCACATTTTATTTTAAATGAACTAATATTTCCCACATATTCGACTTTTTTTTATTTTCTAAATTTTATTCAAGTACACGTTTTATTCAAGGTTTTTAAAATTAATTTAGTTTTTTTTTTAACTAATTTGCAATGTACTTTTCGATGAAAATGTAATTTGCAATTCGATTGGTATGCTCTCACCCATTTCGTGGTATCTCATCTTTGTACTAAAGAAAAAAAACACATATTTTATTTTTAATACTGTTTATGTGTGCTTTAGAAACACTAAAAACACTTTCTGCCACTTGAAGGAAACGCATGCTTATACGCATAAACAGTATGAATCTTACTGATATTCCGTTTAGAAGCAATATGAGGCTTATTTTGGGACAGATATTTTGGAACAGGGTTTATATGACGAAGGTAACACCAGAGCCGGTACCACTTCTCCAAACTTCTGTGTCATATCAATAGGTATACACACAAAAAAAAGGTGTCCTGTCTAATGTTAAAGTTACCCTTGTCTCATCCGAATTATTGCAGGATTAGAGCATTTCTCTCTTCGCATTTAAAGAATTTTAAAACTAATGCAGAAAACTATTTTCAGCTAGTAAGCAAATAATATTATTATTATTTTTATTTCAGGTCCTTTGCGAATTCAAAAAAGAGCAGCTTTTTACATAGCAAATGAAACAGGTATGATAATTTTTATGTCCTAATATTAAGATTTATTATATTATATTATGAAATGATTGATGTATACATATCAGATATATTATATTTTTCCATAATTTGCTACTTTGCTGTTTATTATATTAATAACACAACACTAATGAACCACTTATTTATATATCGCTATTAACTAATCGATAATTAGCTCATATCGATAAAATTAATTTTAAATTCAGAGATAAAGATATCTTTGTATTTCATCTGCATGATAGAATACAAAATGAATATTAATGAGAAAAAATAAAAATGCTTATATATTTATATTTTATTTATAAAAAAAACAAAATTTCTGAAAATTAATTTTAATAGTAAGAAAAAAAGATTTACCTGCATTTAAGTCAAAATTAAATAGGTTACTCTAAACAAATTAAATTTGTGATTCAGCTTTTAAAAAAAATTTTTAGATTTAAAAAATTATTTCACCTAGCTTATTAATAGAAATCAATTTTATAATGAGATTATTCTAGCTAATCTAGATGTTAAGGTTCAGCATCAATAAAAATAAAATCGTTTAACGTCGAGCATTTTTCTTTATATATTTTCTTTATATCACACCCATTTATTAACCTAATAAAAACGTTATCTAGAAGCATTCCATAAAACCTAATCAATTTAAACTCCATCAGTCAATATTAACATCTTCTATAAAGTAATTATCTCTGATTTTGGTGCACTTATATAAAATATTTTTTGCAATTCTGAAAGCATGTTTTAAAATTGTTAATATGTTCCCTCTAAAGAACTTGTAGGAAATAAAAATAGTGGCTAACTATTAAAACAATATGGCATGTCGATCTCATTTGTGTTTTTACAATAAAAAAAAAGAAATTGGAAAACAAGTATGATCGCGAAGTTGAATTAATATTCTCTCAGGTCTGTCCTCACCGACTAGAATTTCTCAGCTTTTACTTTGGATTCTGGAGAAATAAAGAATATAACTTGTGGAGTAAAGAATAAAAATTGAGGATTAAAGCAAACAACCAAAAAATAATTATCAAAGAAAGTAGAAAAAGATGAATAAATATTAGAAATACATTTTATTACAACTTTATTTTTCAAATTGATTTTCAAAATGAATATAGTAGATTCTTATTTCTAAAAAAGAAAATGGTTGACAACATTTCTTTGATTACAGAAATTTCTTAAAATTGATATTTGTTAATGTACAAAACTCCCCCCCCCCCTTCCATTTCATAAGACAAATAATGATGTTTAGTGCTGCCATCTATTGCTGATATCCCTTATTAATATCATACTGCACTTATCAAATTCGAAAAGAACTGTTAAAATATTTTTTCCAAGCTGAATAAGGGTTTTAATATATAAGAAAATTGTACTAAAATCAACCTTAATAAAAATAATTGAAATTGGCAGGAAATATGAAGCCTAGTGAAGATTTTTAACCTTTTAACTAATACCCAATAATTGAAAAAAAAACACCTGTAAATTAAACAAATCCTATTTTAAAATTAAAAAAAATCATTATAAGAAAATAAAGATTCTCAGTATTTAAAATTAAATTCAGTTAAAAAATGAATTATTTAAAACTCTTTGAAATTATTATTTGGGACTAGCCAATTTTTCTCCAAAACTATGGTTTCATATAAAAACTACTTTCTTTAAGAATTTATTTCTGAACAAGTAGAAATGTTTTTCTTAATGTTGATTTATTTAAAATAGTAATTTTTTTTACTATCTAATTAAGATATCAAATGCCAGCTTAAGTTCCAATATATATATTTTTTTTCTTCATCTTTCATGGATTTATGTGCATTTTCATGAAGAAAAATAAATTATTTGTCCTTCTGAAAGGGTAAATTAATAATGTTGGTGTAATATTTTCCGTGTTATTTCTATTAATTTTATTGGTTTTTATTGTAATTAGTTAAAGATTTATCAAGAATTATTTCGGTAAAAGGCAACAACATTACGAATCGTTCATGTTTTATAACTCTCCAACAGCATGTGTGGTAGATAACACTGTGTATAATAGCGGAGACCCCATCCCAACGGATGACCCTTGCGAAGCATGCAGATGCCGACCTCCAGGATTTGCCTGCGTTCTGAAGGAATGTGAATCCAAACCGGGATGTCGAGCCGTTAGAAGAGCAGGGCAGTGCTGTCCCGAGTTCATTTGTGGTAAGTTTTAACGATAACAATCGCGCAGAGAAATTTTTACTTCTGAATATTACATTTAATGATCATCCAAACCTCCCATATCACAGTGCACTTGTTCCCTGATGTATTGAAATCACGCTAAAGTAATCAACATGCTTAGCGGTAACATTCGTGTTATACAATAAACAGGCATATTTGATTTATTATGATAAATGAATCTCGTATAAAGAGAGATTAATAAAAATTTTGCTTTGTGTTTCGATGGAAACTATAGGTAAAAAATAAATTGGAAGGGAAAAAAAAAAGAATTAAATGCTGTATTTGCTTTTTAATAAAAGGAGTTTCATTTTGGTTATAAATACTCCTTACTTGAGAGATATATAAGCAAAGAAATTGTATTCTTGGTTTTTTTTTTATTCAATAAATAAATAAATTCTTTAGAGTTCATGCAGAATGAAATCTAAAGAGAGGAAAAAAATAGTACATAAAAATGGTGATCACATGAATCCACGCTTGCTTTTTCAAGTATGCATTTATCAATACAATTCTGCAAAATTATCCTTATATCCAGTTTGATTTCGATAATCTACTACTGAAAGATTAAAATATTAAAAAGGAAGAAGAATTTTATTGTTTAAATACAGCCCTAAAGATAGTAGAAGCGACCAATCGCAAAATTTTACCAGTCAAGCTCATTGTGTTTCAAATTATTTTTTTTTCTCCTCCCATATTCAGAATTGTAATGCATGTGTATTGAGCATTTTTATTCTGAAAGATCTAAAATTCATCAAAATCTTGAGTTCATTTTTTTTTTTTACTGTTACTTTAATTTCTTTTAAAATACAGTACAATACAATGGTAAACAGGTACGAGATAACAAACGAAAGTAAAAACAACTTTATAAACTACATTCATTAGTAATGATCAGATATGGGAGGGAAAAAAAAAACGTAGGGCACGCTAGAGAAAGATGTTAACAGTTGACAATTTTCAATAAATTTAATTTTGAGATCATTTGTATTGTAGCTCGTTGTATAAATTTTGGTTTTAATAATAATGTTTTTAATGAATATATATATATATATATATATATATATATATATATATATTGCTATTTTTAAAGTATCATAGAAAATCATGCAAAAATGTCATGGGGCCGCGGTGGCCTGGTCTCTGCTTCGGAATCGGAGGGTTTCAGGTGCGAGACCCGATTCTACCGAAAAACCGTCGTGTAAGGGGGTCTGTTGCACGTTAAATCCGTCCTGACCAAACGTCCTCCAGCTGGTGTGGTGTGGAGAAAGGGTGCCAGCTCAGGTGTCGTCCTCGTCATCTGACCGCGGTTCAAAATGACGAGGTCCGTCCCAAAATAGCCCTAGTGTTGCTTCAAACGGGACGCTAATAAAACTAAACTAAACTAAACTAAAATGTCATCTTGCCCAGATTACACGATGATTTTGACCTCGAAATAAGAGAATAATCCCGATAAAAGTTGAATATATATTTTTATTCTTAGAAGTTGACAATTAATTATTGTTTAATACGTTTTCTGGTTTAATATGTAATAAAAGATTTATGATGTTTTAAAAAATAGCAAACTATTAGCTCATAATAAATTAATAAAAAAAAAACAACTTTTTAAAAATTTGTTTTCCCCCCCCCCAAGCCTTTTGTTTTTGTTGCTTTAAATCAGTAGTTACAAACTAATAAAAATCTAATGATGAGGACGTCGGAAATTGAATCATATCAATTACCCTCCATGGGGCGGCGAACCTGCTGATTGGTATGGAATATTCCCAGCCAAAGGAGAATCCTAGGATTCCCCACGGACATTTTTTGAAAATTAAAATGTTATAATTGGCATATTTTAGCGCTTTTACCTGTTAAAACGCTCACAATTCAGAAAAGGTAGATGAAAAAACAATTCTATCAACAAATCCTCATAAAAATAATATAGCAGTAATGTACTCACTTTTTTATTTCTAGCCTTTCTCAATCTAGCCTATTCTAGCCTATTTCAATCTTTAAAATTTGAATTCCTAAATCTTATCCCATTTTTTCGGCAGTCCTTTTATTTGGCAAGTTTTTTTGTATGTGATACTGAATCCTCCGCTGGCTAATACAAACAACTGGTTGGAAATCATTGCTTTAAATGTTCTTGTCACACCTTATGCTTCTTCTTTGAAACTATCATACCTTCCAACATTAAGATTGTTAAAATATTACCCACAAGTCTATGCGATTTGCTGTTTGGTTTTAAACAATTTATGTATCCTATTAATAAAAATAATCGCACAAAATAAGTAATGAATGCAAATAAATGCCAAGTAGCATTAAAATAAATCTAAGCAAACGTTTTCAAGCATTTAATTCAAAAGCTCCCAAACAGTGCAAGAATACACATATTATCTTGCCTCGTTTTGGAACGCGTGAAAACTAACAGGACTAAAATACAAATAAATATTAATTATAAAAACTGTAGTGTTTAAGTTAGTCGTGTATAATAACGAATAACCAAATATACCACAGCGAAAACTTATGTTGCAGATTTTGAAAATTACAACACGTCAGTTAAAATACACGAACATCATCAAATAGAAACGCGGCCATGGCTTCACACTGCGAATTTTACTACCTAGTGTAAAGCGCTAACAATAAGGAGGTGAAGTTTCGATAAATACAAACTAAGTCATTTGTTATCTTGCTTTGATCTCTCCTAAATAAATGCGGATTTAAAAAAGAAAGAAAGAAAAAAAAAAAGAAGAAAAAAAAAGAAAGAAAGCTGATCTCCCACTGACATTCTTCAAAGGCGCAAGTTATATTCCTACAGATAACACAAATTTTTAAAAAAAGAAATAAAATATATCTAACTTATAACCTAAAAATAATAAGAGTAATGTCTCCCTCTTAGGGTGCGAACACAACGGACGGATGTACCGCGATGGAGACGAGATTCGGGATTCGCAGAACCCATGCTACACATGCCACTGCCAGGGCAGTTCCATAGCTTGCGCCTTTGTTGATTGTTTTTTTCGGGTCGATTGCGCCCCTGAATATGTTCCAGGAGAATGTTGCCCTCATTACAATCACTGCGCCTCTATAGGTAAGGAAACGGGTTATATGGTGTCGGAAACATAATAATAATAGTACGGTAAATAAGAATTTTTTTAAATGAGATTAAAACATGAGGCTATACACGGAAAATGTAAAAGATATATAAAACTGTTTAGCTTAGTAAAATTAACACTAATGCCACAGCAGTGTGGGTAAATTTAAGCTGTATCAGATATTGCTGCCGATTCTTTAAGCTTGCACCCCAAATTTTCTCACTACACAAACAATAGAGCACTTAACCCTCTCAATAAGCTATCAAGCTCACTGCATGAAGATCGGTTCACGGCATAAGGGTCGTTGGAATCCCATAAGCGACAGTTCTGTGTTTTCAAAGCCCCATCTAAGTAAAAATAAACCTCATCTGTTGATAAGTTATGCGATGGCCAGCATTCATTTGCTCGAATCCTCGCCAGAACACGCAAAACAGAATCAAGATGGGCAGAGCAATCTTGCACTTTCAATTGTTGCACGAAATGCATCTTGTAAGGATATAGTTTCAGAATTTTGTGTGAAAACAAGTGTACGGTTGACCACGGAATATTCACTACTCCTGATATTGAGCTGCCAGACATTAATATTTGAAGAATTAATTGATGATTCTGTTGCATGTGCATGTTGCACATCCTCTTTCCGATGCAGTATCTAAAGAAATGGTTACTTCAAAGCTACTTATCATGCCCTTAACTGCATTTACACACATATATCTTTTTTTAAAATTTTATTTTTATGTTGGCAGGCACGGAGTGCTGTTGAACTATTGCTCGCATTTTGATAAAAGAGTTTTTCGATCGATGAGAACTTTTTCTTGATCAGCGACAGGTTCATTGTGGGCGGACGATTTCTTCGAACCATACGTATTGCTTTTATAACGAAATTATGTAAGCTACTCGTAAGCATACAATTTTAAGCAGTACAGCGCCGCCAAATGGAAAAATTTCCCTCTATTCTTTTCGTTGGAAACCTCGGACCCATGCTAAAGTAACAAACATATGGAATTTCATTCGTATCCGTTCAGTACAAACAGTACTTGAAATCTCCATGTAATTGTCAGTTAAATTTTAACCACCTTATATATTAGCACATAAAGTTTCACTTTAATAAATTCTAATAGTCTACTGATCCATAAAAATAAACAGTCATAAAAAAATGTGTACATTTCAAGAATATTTCAGGAAGTTTAGATATATCAGGAAAATTCCCTCCAGTTTCCTCTCTCCTTTTAGTCTCAGATTTTATTTTATTAAAAACTGAATACAAATACTTGAATGCTGTTCGACCATTGACACCATTTTTTAGAATTCTTAATATAAGAACTATCTTCATTTCAAAATGCTCTTAAGATCTTTTATTTGTGGAGAAATATGTCTGAATGAATAAATTTTGAAGATGCCAGAATTTTAGAGAGAAAGATACAAATGTTGTTTTAATTATTTTGAAATGTTACATCGTAAGTTACTTTATAAGACTGATTCAATTTTTCAAAAATAAAATCCCGTTAAAAAAAATACTTTTTTATTTTATTTTTTTAATTATTTATACTAAAAATAAACTCGGGAAAATCATAATTTTTTTCATATGGTTAAACATTCTAACTAATTGATTAACTTCTTTAATTGTTAAAATAAAAAGAAATTACTTTATTTGTTAAGATAAAAAGAAATTCTTATTTATTCTATTAAAAATTTTTACCGTAGTATTTTTAGAAAATAATCTAGTGAAATGACAATTTTTAACAGAATGAATTTTAGAAAAATAAAATGAAATTTTTGGAATAATATTTCTTTTAATATAATTATTTTCTTTCAGATTCAGATAATTCAACCAACGTAGACTTTGCACTCCCTACAGAGAAAGCACAAACTAATGAAGAAACAACAGTAAGTTCTGAATCACCTCTATCTTCAGAAATACCAGAAAACATCGCAGATACACAAGTAACGAAGAAGGAAAATGATAAGGATTCCTCTGAAGCATCGCCGCCAGAAAGCTTAGATTCATCGCTTTTATTTTCTGCAAATGAAGGGGAAGAGAGTAACAAAGACACTCAAACCACCAAGAAAGATGCTTCCTCTGAATCAGTTTCAGATGAAAATTCAGAAGAAATGCTCTTAGATGCAGCAGAATCCAATGAAGAAAGCAGTTCAGAAAAGAAAATAGAAAATGTGACAGAAATACTGAATGCCGACTTTGAGATTATAAAGGATGAGGAAAAACCCACAGTATCTGAAATCAGCCCGGAACAGGGTCCTTCAGAGGCAAGTGTTGCTCCAGAAACTTCTGATGTAACAGATAAGAACGACGAAATCTTTCCAGCCGAGGAATCGACAACTGCAGAAGTAAAATTCAAAACAGCCCCACCAGCTGAAGTAACTGGCGAAACAACTGCCTCTAGCACTTCAATACTTCCAGAATCTTTTGAAGATCCCGATGATAAAGATAACGAACTCAGCAAAAGGCTCCGATCACTTAAAAATTTAACTTCAGACGATGCAACTGAATCTCCAAAAGAAGATGCCGAGGTGAAAAATGATGAATCTAAAGATGACAGCACGAAAGAAGCAACAGAAAAAGTGGCCACATCCCCAGTTACTGAAAAGCCCACATTAATAAAATTGGAAAAAGAAATTGAAGTAAAAGACGTCAAATCAAGCGAAGCAACAACTGTAGAAGTCCCCAAAATTGAAACCCTTAATTACAATTCAGATGCTAAAGTAGCACCAGAAACTGTTGAAACTGTTACTATTGTCGTTGAAGTAAAAGAACAAGCAAGCTCTGAAAAAGTAGATGTTGAAACTTCTTCAAGTCCTGCTGTTTCAAATGAACCTGAGCAGGTACTTTTCAAAGCTTTAAGTGACGTGGCGGAAGAAAATAATAAACAAGAAACTACAGTAAAATCAAATGAAGTAACGACCAGTCAAGCGAATGTTGAAGTTTCAGATACAGCAACATCGAAGGTAGCAGATGTCTCAACACCTTCAAGTCTTCCACCTGCAACTGATAAAGCAGAAGAGAAAGTGTCTTTATATGCCGATGACAGCAAAACCGTGCCTTCGACTGTGGCTCCCAAAGTATCAGAGGGCGAAGCTAGTACCACAATAGTTGCTGAAGTAAGTTCTGAAAAAGTAGAACCCTCTAAAGATTAGGAAATTAGATTAGATCTCATGCCAGCAAAATTTAGAACAACAAAAAAGCTTGGAAAAAACTTATCTTATGATAGGAAAAAAAAAAAAAAGAATGGAGAGTCTTACTTTTGAACAAATGGATTTATCTGAACTGGTTGAAGTGGCAGGGGAAAAAAAGAAATAGGGTTTGGGAAAATTCCAAAACTGTAATATCAGGAAGCAGGTTTGGAAGGGGTATACAGTTTTACTTGGACTTGCATCATAGATAACGGTAACAAAAAAATGCCTAATTTATTTGCTGGTAATAGGATAAAAGAAGCAATGTATTTCACTTAATTCTTGAAATGAAATTGACTGGATGACATTTTTATATTTTTGTAATTTATTTGTTTTATATATACCTGAAAAATATAAGTCTTAATGTTTATAACCAGAAAAAAAAAATGTAAACTTGAGTAGATCTCATATAGTATATCCAAAATAAATATAAGAAAATTTGTGTATTGAGCAATCAAGAAAAATGAATATTAATCATTTTAAACAAATTAATATTTCATGAAATGTTAATTGTATTTTAGCCAACTGTATGTGAATCTAATTTCTCTTTTGATATCAATATGATCTAGTTTCTATGTAAATTTAGTCATTTTATAAATAAAAATTTTCAAAAAAAATACATGTTTTTTTTTTTTTTTTCCAATTTAACGATTCAACTATTCTAAACGATGAAATTACACAAATATGGAAAAATCAATTTTAAAATTACTTCTTTGAAGTTTAATAACTGATTTTTTTTATATTAAAGAAGGTATGTGGATTGCAGACATAATTACATTTTCACTATCAAAATTATAATTTTTACCATTCTTTGCATTTTTTTTTGCGAAATAAATCAGGGTGATATAATTTATGCTCTATATTATAGGAAAAATGTTAAATGTTAAAAAAATTCCGAGTATAAATACGTGATATAAAAAATTAAAAACAGTATGATGAAAATATAATTGTCATGCAAATTTAAATGTTAAGCTCAGTTCAAAATCTTCAACGTCCCACTCGTCTAAATTTCTCCACTCATTATCACTTTTATTAGCAAAAATATCTCAGATTAGTTATAAAAAATATTCAAGAAATCACACTTTTCTTCAAACCACAACAAACAGTGGAATGACAAGTTCAAACCCGCTATAATGATTGCGACATTTGATTTTTTTTTTGACAGTTACGTTCCTTATTGCGCAAATAGTCGGTAAAAAAGTTGCCATCAGCAACCAATTTACAGTACAATTGTTTTGAGTACACTTTTTTGTTCCCTAAATGTTACGATGGAAATTTCCATCGTCATGAAAAGAAGGGTTAAAAAAATTGAGGTTTCATAACCAAATGAATTTAATAAGCTTAAATTTGAAACTTTGCAACGCTCTTGAATTAACAATCAGTGAATGGAATACAAAAATCCCAAAACATTAAAAGATTTAAAAACAACAATGACGTTCGCATTTGTGTCCAGTCAACAGATCTCTATCATTTGGAAGTAAAATTCTTATTTCAATTATTCTCTTATGCACCTTAATAGAATTATTAGGTTTTAGCAACCAATCAGGACCAGAAGGACGATTCTTCGTTTATAACCTAATATTTTTTTTATTGATTCTGAATTCTACATAAAAAGTTTTTAATTAAATATACACCAATTCAAAGCTTGTTAGGATTGTTGACTTGTGAATAAATTGGCAACTGCAAAACAAAAATCACACCACATTAATTTGCAGAGAAATTAGAAAACTTGGAAAAAACCAGAGGATAAAGTTCTAAAATTAGTATAAACAAGTTCGAATGCATAAATCTTGGAACCGATACCAGAGCACAATAAAATATCCTAAAAATAATGTGAAAAAACCAGCGAGAGTGGTCTTCCCAAAACTTTCTCGCATACTTTAATAAATTTGTCATGACAGAGAATCCCTTACATGGTATTAGCATATAATAGTTACGAAATATTAACTTTTGGTGTGAATTTAGCATTTTTAACTGAATCTATCATGTCATCCTTGGCGAGTTATTTGGCGATTAATCCCTAGCATGCGTTAATAGTATCCACAAATCTAAGACACGTTTTTCTCAACGGGGTGAAACAAAATTTGACATAAAACTGCACTTACAATCACAAAATCTCATACCAAATTTGACATTTCAAGTCATTGCATTTTTGCATCATCGCATTTACTTGTTTCTGTAAATACAGACAATAGACAGTCAACTATTAGTTCGATTTGGCTTAAAATTTGGTAGGTATCTTTCTTCATTATGGATGTTAAATCTGTGTATCGAATTTTATTTATCTAGATCCTTTCGTTTTGAAATTATCGAACAATCGGATTTCCTCTGAACAGATTTTACTCAAAATTTGACAGAAATCTGAAAATTTGGTGTAAAGATTGTATACCAAATTCTAGTTCAAAGTATTTTTGAGTTATCTTTGTCTCAGTCAGACATTTTCCAAAAAAGAGTTTTTCGAACTCGGAAAGTTCGTGGAGGTTCATTAAAATCTCGAGTTCGAATTTTTCAACGATTCTCTACATACTGCATATAGAAAAAAAGTAAAAGTAAAAAAAAAAAAAAAAAAAAAAAAAACCTTGAGGTTTTTGCTATAAAAATTATAATCAGAAAAAAATTTCATTATTCCTAATATTAGCTTTCTCTTCGCTTCATATCCTGATTAACCTTAAATCAATACATTAAATCATATTATATATTAAACGTGGCTGCATTCACTTTATTGTCTCATCTTTAAAGATACAGGACTTTAAAGGATTTATATTTCTACACTTTAATGTTAAAAAAAATCTATCCTAGCAAGGCAATTCTTATCTTTTTTTACAAAAACTTACAGGACATGTTTCTTCAAAACCAATTGAAACATTTCTTTCAAGGGGCGAAGAAAATGCTTGTTTTAAAATTATCTTAACTGTTGTCCAATTAAAAACCCTCCTTTGTCTTCCCCCCCCCTCCCCGTGAGAGGATTGGAAACTTACAATGATTATCATTATGTTCATTCAATATTTTCATAAATTACTTCATTAAGCCTAACTTAGAATGTAAAGAAAGCAGAAAATTATTTCAAAATATATTAATTTTTTTAGATCAATATGGAGCTGAATGTGTAACAACATTGTACAAGATATTTTAACAAAATTTTTAATCAATAAAATTCTTTACCAATCTAAATCACCTCAAAATGAATGAGCAAAATATTTCTTCAGAAATAAGAAAATAGTGCACATGAATCGATTATAAAAGTAAAAATATTATCACAAAATCAATGGTAAAATGAACCAGATTCCCTTCAATTTCGAAAAAGATATAAAATAGTTATTAGTTGATCAATTTTGGAATAAAATTATATTCGTTATTTTTCGAATTACCAAAAAGATTAGCGATTTTCAACCTCTACTGGAATATAGCATTGAGTTATAAAAAATAATCCATTACTTTTACCTGTTGAAAAATGGAAGAAAAAAAAGTAGCTTTTGTGCTCATTTTACTTTTTCAACTTTATTCTTGCCAGACATATAAGTTAGAATTTATCCCAGATTAATTTTATTTGAAAAGAATTACAAAAATATGCAAAGCCTATACCATTTATAGTTAACAGATTTCTATTTTTTTAATAAAATTTTAAACATGAAGGGATGATTTTTTTTTTACTTTGCATCAAACAAAGTTTCTTTTAATAATTTATATAGAATAAATATTGCTTATGCGACTTCATACAATTCATTTACATAACATTCCTTCATACACAGCAATTTCAAAGGAACATTATGGTATACCAAAGCAAATAGTTTTCTAGTTTTAAAATAGAGATATGTAATGTTTAATTTAATCATGACACAATAATACTTTCTAAACTGTCAGAAATAGGTATATTCCTCCTATTGCAAAAATCTTTAAAATGAAACAGAATCTTTTTAAAGTTACTTGAGTGTGTTAAATAGTAATGACACCTCAATTTTCACACAGTTGCTCCCTCAGATCTATTTATTATATTAAATGAAATAATTTTGATACACTAACATTTTCAAAACAAAAAGTCCAATCATATACAAACAAAACTGATCAAATTATGAAGCATTGCATTTCATAATTTCAGTCAATCAATTGCCTTTTGAGAAAATGTTGCTTATTTAAAAGTGGATTCCCCCCCCCATTTGGTTGTGACAATCTAAACTTGTGATATTCAAAGCTTCATGATTCAATCCGTTTTAATGCAGAAGGGTATTTTTAAAATGTTAGTATTCCAAAAATATTTTAGAGTATTAAACTAAAATGAATAGGAAGTAATAGAAACCTATAGATTTTGTAATCTTTTCATCAGGACATTTACTAACTTAAATATAATTATGTATTTCATTTAAAGTTTCTTTTAAAAGTAGAATGTCTATGTCTCTCTTTAACAGTTCAGAAATCAGATATTTTATCATACTTAATCATCATGTATAATCATAAATAAACACATAAAGAATGTTATTTCATCTAAGGTGATGTGGTTGCATTAATTATTCCATAATAGGTAATCATACAATTGTGACAAGTTGTTAGACATGCATTTAGGATAATGAACTACAGAAAAAGGGTAAAAAAACTATCCATTTGTTTAGAGAAAGGGTGCCACAGAAATGCAGGCTTAGAATGATTCATTTGCCAAAAATTATCAGATGCTTTCACAACTAGTAGTTATGTTTGAAACAGGATATTTAACCAACTGCCATAAAAGTATCATCAAGGCAGCCAAACACATATTGAATTCTTGTACAACTTGCTTAAGCTGTCGCAAATGATATTTGTATGGTCATTCCAATTATTCAATTCAACTGTTACAAATTTTTTAAAGAGAATTTTTAAGAAGTTCTGTGTGTGAAATTCTATATAACTTTAGATAAAAGCTGTTTACAAGAAATAGCAATATGAAAGAAACTTGGAAAAATTCTATGAATTCATCAATCAATGAAATGTGGCTGCAAAGTTTGTGGTAAACAGTTTTGAGGATTATCAAAATCATTAATATGCATTACTTAACAATTATGTTTTGTTAATTACATAAATTCTTTTTTTTTCTTGCATTACCATTGAACACATGAGCCCTTATTTAACACGTTCCTATGTAAAACTGATGCAATTTGGTATAATTAATCTAGCTTAACGATGTGCTTGCATTCTTTCAAATCAACCCCCCCCCCCCACACACAAAAGTTGTCTCCAAGTATTTTCTATTTATTCTAAAGATTTTAAATAAGACATACAATTTAATTTGTGTAACTCTATGGTTTATTTTAAATAATACATAAAGTAATGCTGCAAAAGAGTTATTAAAACACAAATGATCACTCAGTGATAATAATAATTCAACAACAAAATGTTTTTAAAAAATTAATTTTATTTTTCAACAAGTATAAAACTAAAATTCTTTCCCTTTTGTTTTTTACCAAAATGTTTTAAATAATATATACACAATGATGATAAAAGCCATTAGTTAGTCTTCATGTCTTTCTGATGGTGAAATCGAATTTTAAAAATAATTCAACACAGTCTATAACACAATTTTACAATATTAACTTTTATTTGGCCATGAATATAAAACTATTGAATTTTTAGCTTCTTTTATTCTCCACCATCTACCTAAACGATGCTCTTGACCTATTCCAGCTATTAGGTACTTTCCAGATGGGGAAAATTTCATACTATTTACAAATCCTTCCTGTAAGGAAAGAAAGAAAAAATAAATAATCATATCAATGAAATAAAACATGACAGACACAAAAAAATTACTATTTTCTTTGAAAAAATTCTGATTATTGTGAAGTAAAAATTCTGCATAATTTCAAGCATTAATATGAATCCAAATACACATATGAATATATATTTATTTTTAAATAAATTTAGTAGAAAAAGAAAAAGTATAATTTTCATAAAATTTATGAAAAAATTATTTATATTTCTATACATTTTCTGAAGTTATTTAATTTTTATTCTTTAACAATAAAAAAGTTTAATTAATTTTGCTTTTCAAGAAATTCAAGGAACAGGTGAATAAATATTTCATTTATTAAAAAGAGAATGTTAAAATATAATTAGCAAAGCACTTGGCTTTTAAAAGACAAAATTAAAACTTGATTCATGCAATTTATTTTTTCACAGCACTATGTTGAAAAATAATAATTTAAAAGTAAATCTATCAACTGATAAGTCAGAACCTTGTAGCAAAAGAAAGAATGGATATCAAAAATGAGGAGTTGCTAATAAGAAGAAAATGGTTTATAGAATGTGAAGCATTTTGATTAATGCCCAAATGTTCAATAAATTATCTCAAAATTTTTTATAAATAACTTTTAAAAAGAATTCAAAATGAAAAAATATTTTTTAATCATATTTATCATCTGGAAAGAAGTCAGGCTATCAAAGTTCAAAAACAGTATATGTTCTATTATAATATCTATATCTATTTTAAAAGAAAATTTAATTTACTTAAAAAAAATTAAGATACAAAGTCAATATCTCACAAATCTGGAAAATCCAGATTTTAGAAAGGTATAATTAAATCTGGAAGTTGTATCATATCTGGATCACAATCCTTCTTAAAAAACAGAGAGGAAAACGAACACTTACTACTGATATTCTAGAAATGGGGACAAGTGTATGAGTATCATCATCTCGCCTCCATAATCTTATGAATCCATCTTTGGAGCCTGTAATAAGAATAATACAAAAATTATTTAAAAAAAAACATAGAAAAAGAGAAATTAAAATTAAAAAAATGAATTTGAAAACACAAAACAAACAACTTGAAACATTCAAATCAAAGTATCGAATTTCCAACAAATTTTATTGAATGTAAAGATTTAAATACGTCAAACATCATGTTTCGTACAAATTAATATACATAATCAACTGCCCTCCAAGGGTTTTAATTCACTAATGAATCAATTATTTCAATTTTACAACTTTTAAATAATTATTTTTAATGAATGAATTTAACTCTTTTTGAGATATAATTTGCCTTTGATATCAAGAAAACTTCATTGAGGATGCTTAAAAAGATAAACATATAAATATAAATAGGTTGCTTTTGAATTCAACATGAAAAATGGAAAAAGCCTGTTTCAACCCTCAAAAGCTTAACATGCCAGCAGCAAATACAAATTCAGGTAGCAAACTACTCATCATACATAAACAAAAATATATTTAAAATTATAATATAATGGAACATAAACAAAAAAATTTACTAAAAGAGATTTGAGAATACATTTGCATGTATCATTGTTATTACAATTAACTCAAATTGTAATAGGACATGTAAAATGTTTTTTACATTAAATTTGGCTTAAAAAATGAGCATCATCATAGTAACATTGAAAAACAATCCCCATGAATTGATAATTTTGCAAAGCAATATCCTGTCTACAACATGGTTTTGAGACAACAGAAACAAATTAATTATTTAATAAAAGGCTTCAATAAAAAAAGTTTGAAGTTACAAATTTTTTGGAGGGGGAGGGTGTAGGAATTACAAGAACAAATTAATCTATTTCCTTAAAGTAAACCAATGATCCATTATATTATTAGTACCAGCTTTACAAAACATCTCATCCAAAAATATTAAGTTTTTTTTTTGTCAATATCATATTTTTTAAGAATATAACTGTCACATACAGCTTTTTAGAAGCATGCAAGATAGAGAAGCTCCTGCATCAATTTCAGGAGAAAAAAAAATGATAATAGAAAAGATTAAGATGATGCATAGAATTTTAAAACAAATATTCCCATCAGTATCTTGAAATGAATATTTTTGTAAATTACCTTATATCTGACAACAATAGAAGCTCATATCATGTAATCATGGTAATGCTAGAAATTTAACTTTATACTGGGGAATGATGCATAACAGCATCAGGAGTATTCTTGCCTCTTCTTGTAATTTGGATTTTAATTGCCTAATAAACAATTTAAAATAATATTAACAGTATACAAATTAATATTGTTATAAATCTATAATACTGCTTCTTTTACAATTAGTCTCATAGTAGGAAAAGTTTCATCCACAGATTTAAGGGATGTCATGACACTTGGCCATGAAGAGAGAAATGAAATTTTCAAATATGATGGAATCTTAATGTTATCTCTATTAGGATACAGGATACAGGACCCTTTAAAATCTTTTGAGACCTTGTTACAGGAACTATGAAAGCAAAGGTACATACACTAGAGGTGGTAGTCAAGTGAATTCTGTCTTTGGAATGCTGATCATCAGCAAGTTTGCTCTGAGCACTTTGTCCCATTATGATAATTTAATAACATGTGGATGTTGGATGTATGCTGCTGACTGTAGCAAGAGCTGTCTTTGTGCATGCTTCAGTTATCTTTCCATGATTTCAAGTGAAATAAAGCACCAATTTCCCATAAATAAGCTTGTTGAATTTCTCATCATATACTCAATGGATGGATTTTTCATAACAATATTAAGAAACCTGTATAAAGAATTCATATAAACAAAATCTAAACATTACCTGAGGCAACAAGATCTGTGTTTTGCAAAGAAGTTACAGAAACAATCCAGTTAGGCACTTCAGATTCTTGGTCTTCTCCATGGGCCAATGTTATTTTCGACATGGGTTTCTTTTTTTGTGTACCCCAAAGAAGTAATGATCTAAGAAAAAAGAAAAAAAGTGAAAATAATATATATATGTATAAACTTTGAAATCAAGTTAACATGTCATCATTTTGAACTAAAATATCATTTTATATTATATATATAGTTTTCAAAAGAAGCATATGCATACATAATTCTTTACTCAAGAAATTTAATGAATGCTCGTTTTATATACATATTCAAGTAAGACTATTACAGCAATCACTTAGTAATGGAAGAAATATCTGACCTAGATGACTGTGAGATTAATGAAAATGATAGTTTAGATGAAATACATGCTTTCTAAAAACAATGTAATATAACAATGCATTGTGTAATAAACAAATCTCTGCTTATTGATTAAAATATACAAAATTAAATAAAAAATATTGCATTATATGATTTTAAATATAAACACAAGCCTATTCTTTATGTCACATCAAGATAGCTTATGTCACATCCAGATATAGTTATTTGTTTTCCCTTTTATTCTTCCCACCAGCCCATCTGAAGATGTCAGAATATTAAAAGGACTGGATTTTAGAAAAGTCAATATATCACACTGACAAACCGTTGTCTCCATTGATGGTATATGAGATTACTGGAGCAAAGTTAACAATTAATTTATGAATTAGAAATTAATAAATGTAAGTTGTAGCATAAGTTTTATTTTCTTTGTAAAATAAATAAAAGTAGTTCCATTTCATATCCTCTACAAATCTATAATTTAATAACTAATAATGCAGTCAGAAATAAGAATTTAATACATTTGAGGTCCTGATATAATTAAAATAAAATCATAAAATCTATAACAATAAATTCTGAAACTTGGATTAATCGAAGGAAATTAGAAATAAGAATCCTTATCCTTCAATTAATTTTTAATTGAACTAAACCAATTATCAATCACTTTTAAATATTACATCACATGCATTAAGACAACCAAATAAATAGTAATCACCCATCATCTCCACCAGTTACAAAACTCTGAAAACTAGACACTGCAGCACAATCGATGGAGGCTCTAAAAAGTAAAAATTCATTTTGCTTAATTTTGAATAATAAAAGCACTATAAAGTAAAATTAATCAACCTATAAAAAGTAATAACACATTCAAGAACAATTTTTTTATTCATCTTTTCAGAAAAAATACATTATATTTTTCGTATAATTAACATTCCACATAAAAAAAAATCAATAATCAGATAAGAAAAGTTTACACCCAGAGAATAAATTGCTCTCAAATTCTTAAGTATTAAGACAAAAGTATGTACTACACTTCTCCTCACTACATATATCTTTATTTCTTAACTGCTGTAACATTCACTTAAAAAAATAATATAACTTAGGAACAAATTAAAGATTAAAATTTCAAGTATAGTAAGCACAAAAACTGATTCAAAAATGAAAAACATGTAAGAAAACTTGGCACGTTCCTCCAATACTACTATTCCATTATTTTCTGATGTGCTTTTATATTTTATTTAAAAAATGACTAATTATTTTTTATTCATTCATTCAATAACAAGAGATAATCTATTAAACAAACCCATGGCCTTGAAAAACAAGTTGGGACTCCTCTGCAATTTTCCATATTCTGACAGTATTATCTCGACCACCGCAAGTGACAACATTCTCCCCAATAAAACAGTCAATTCCATTTATCTCATCTTGATGACCAAATCTATATAAAGTTTAAATTAAACAAAAAGTTTAATTAATTTGTAACAGTTATTTAAGTCTTATAATAAAAATCAATGCCAGATGCCATAATATTGCAAATAATTACTTCAACAACTATAGATCATACATATGAAATAAAATAACAGATAATAATTCAAAACTTTATCTTTTAAAAAAACATGCAAATACAAAAAAAAAAAAAAAGAAGTTTTGATAAAATGTTGAAAATTACATACAAAGTCTCAACATATCCCATTTCATCAAGATTCCATAACTTTAATGATCTGTCACTAGATGCGCTAATGAGTTGATGTGTATTTCTTTGAAAGACAAGACCCTGTAACAAATTGACAAAAGAAAATCATTCAAATAATTTTTCCAAAGAAATTTGCAGTAAATTTGCTCTAACAAAAAAATAATACTAATATGCTATAGTAAGTGAACAACTTTGAGATCAGTACAACAGATTTTAATTGCATGCATGGAAAAAGACAGATCTTTGAAGAATGAATCATAGTAATAACAATAAGAAAGTAATAATCTCATTGCTTTCATCCACAGCTTCCAAGATTTACAACAATGCTTATTATACAGTACGTTCATTCTAATTTGGTCCAAAAACTAATCCCAAAACCATTAGATAGGTATATATTACAACTTGGCGAAATATTTTACATTATTTCAGTGCATAAATACAATGTTCAAAAAATTTAAGATAACTATATTTTTATATAATCTCCCAGTTTTATTTTCAAATATATTTTAGAAAAATATTTTTGGCATGAAATCATTTTAAATAAAAACAAAAACAATTTCATATTTCTATGGTTAAAATAAATCAATTTATAAAACTTTGAATGTCATTCTTTTAGGCAGCATTAAGATCTAAATTCTCATAATCATTCTGTTGTCTCAATAGCATTCTTAAGAGATCATATGCAAATTGAAGCTATGCAATAACTTGCTACTAGGTTTAGATTCCTTCCCAATATTTGCCAAGAGCTCTATGGGAAGACCTGTAATGTTAAATTATTTGTCAAGAAAAGATTAAATAAGACATTTTTTGGATTTTATTTGATTTGACCTTTTCCAGGAAATAAATCTATAGCCAATTTATTTTTATTTTATGATAAACTGACTTTGTAAAATAGGAAAATATCAACATTTTGTTAATTTATTAATTTTTAAAATCAGAAGAGATAAATATAAATAATGATAATTCAGGATGTAATAAGCATACCTATCACTGAACATTAACAAAAATATCTAAGAATTTTCATTGATAAATATGCTTATCCCTTAACTTTAGGCAAATCAGCTTTTTTAAAAAAAGAAAATATGATGAAATTTTCAAGGACTGAAAATAAATATTCATTTAAACAAAATTTTGAACATTATTTTGTATGTAGTAAGATATCCATACATATAAAGAACTACATTATGAAAAAATAAATAAAATGGTAAGATTTATTCTATTTGAATTAATAACATCTTATCTATATATTTTATTAAAGAGTAAATTAAAACAAAAACCTCCAACTTCCCAATATACTTAAAATGAAACGAATTATTATATAAGAAAATTAATAGAAAGCTTTTAAAAGTAAATAAAAATTTATTGCATTATCAGCATATGTTATTTTTAAGAAAATAAAATTGAATTTAAATTAAATATATTTAATTCAAAATAATGAAAATTAGAAATAAGATATAAGAAAGGTCAAAACACAGGTTTTTTTTTGTTTTTTTTTTACTGAAAAAATTCCCCCATGGGTTCAAATTTAAAAATAAACATTAGTCCGATTACATATGCCAGAAAATCCTTATAATATACAAGCAAACTGAATCTAAATATATTCCATTCAAAATAATAAAAATTAGAAGATATAATAAAGCCAAAACATGACTTTTTTTTACTGAAAAAAATCCTTCATGAGCTCAAATAAATAGTCCAATTATGAATGACAGAAAATCATAAAATACAAGCAAATAGGTTACAAGTGTGTTTGATTATAAACATTGCATATCAAATTTGTAAAAAAAATATTTTAATTGTGCTATTCTTTTTCAATGATGATTTAAAGTGAGCTAATTATAAAACTATTTTATTCATTCATTCTAGAGGAGTCTGTTTCACTTTTGGATTTGTTTAAAATATGATTTTAACATAACAGAGCTCTAGCTCACAAAATTTTTCAGACACATACTTTCTGGATTAATTTGGAAATGACATCATAGAATACTGAGGTTCCTATAAGTGACACAAGTGACCTACAGATTTAAATCCATAAAACTCCATTAAATCCTATGAAATTCCATAAAAAGTACAGCATATGAAAGGTAATCCACAAATAGAACACATTCGATAATTAAATTATTAGAGCGTGCAAATCTGTTACTTCAAAGATATTGCATATTGTGCAAGAATTTGTTTCACATAAGTGTTTCTACTCAAATGAAATTATTATAAGCAAATAGAATGAAAAATTAAATTTTATTTCAAAGTTATAAAATTTTTTTATACATTTTATTTTATAATGAAATTATTTACTTCTTTTCGTCATGTTGTTTAGAGCACGAGTTAGTATTATTTTTCTATGTATAAGTCGTGTATCTTTCTTAAGTTTGAATGTTAATAAATTAACCAATAAAAAAAGTTTCAATGACATTTGACACTCTTGCACTCGTATTTGATGAAAAATTATACATCTAATACAAAAACTTGTTTACTGCTCTGAAAAAAAAAATATATCTACAATTGTTTTATAAAAAAATAATGCACTAAAAACCATCAAATAATCTGTCATCAAATAAACCATTAAAAAACCCATCAAAATAATGCACTGAATGACAATCCAGGTATAATAGGTCAATTTCTTCCAAATATTTCACTCTTTCTAAAGCTAATAATTTTTCTTTGCAAACCTGAATGTGACATTTATTTTTTTAAAAATCATGAGTTTTAATTAGAAAACAATGGAACCATTGTATATGATGTGGCTTTAAGAGTATTTTCTTTTAGCCAAAATATGAGGAGACTTTATAAAATCGTAAATTTTTTCAGCATTATATTTATTAACAAAAACAACAAAAAATTGATTGATTTTTCTCAGTTCAATTAAATCTTCAATGCATTACTTGATATGGTTTCAGAAGCAAAGAATTTTGAATCTTCAAATAGAGATGAAAACTTAAATAGCATTATTTTAGTCATCTTAATTTGTTTTAGTCCTTATTTGGATAAACTTTTTTAGTAAGATTAAATGTCGAAATCACATGAAATTTATAGCCGTTTGAAATTATTTATTTCACTGCTATAATTTATTCCAGATTTTATTCATTTTCATTTCTTTTTAATGGTAAGGGTTCAATATAATATCCAAAGACCTATCTACACACAAATCTGGTTACCTAATTTGTGCATATTAACAACATCCTAACTTACATACTTTATTTTATATATACAATAATTTATTGATATATTTTTTCAAAATTTTGGATTTTATAAGAGCCATAAAAATATATAAGATTATTTAAATTTTAACAATGAATTAATTTTTTTTAAATTTTCACATTATTTAAATTGAATTAATGCTGTAGAGGTGCATTCTTATTTCTTTATTTAGAATCTTTTTATGAAAAATGATAGTTATAAACACTTAAACGTTTTTCATGATAGCATGCTTGATAAAAAGGTGCAATTTGTTGCATCCAAAAGAGAGAGAGAGAGGGAGAGGGAGAATGATTAATTAAAAACATACTAATATACAAAAATAACAATATTTGCCTTATAATGGCAAATGCCTTATAATGGTAATATCATGAAATAAATATTTTATATATATTTTGATTCTTCATGCTCATTATATTATATTGATATTTTTGATACTTTTGAAACAGTATATAATTTTACATTAATAACCATTTAAAAAGAAATTGATTTTTATAATAGGAGAGAGCATAGATATGTATGACTTAATTAACAATCTAAAATAATGATAAACTAAATAAATATTAATAAGTATTTCGCATGAAATTATTGCTATATCTCTAATTACTAAATTAATTAGAATTAAAATTCTTCAAAACTCATCTATAAATTAAATGTTTACACAAAAGCATTGTAAGAATAATATAAAATCAAATAAAGTCTCTCTATATAGGTAATTCCAAATACATTCAATCAAAATCTCTCAATTTGGTTTAAGAGATATCTGAAATCAGCAGTAAACATTAGTTTCTTTATTAAAGAGCAATCATTAATCAAATGCATGAATCCTTAAGGGTATCTTAATTGAACACCTTTCTTTGTATTTTGTAACAGTTTATTTCATTGCAAGAATTTTTTAATTTCCTCCCACAAAAATATCGTTTATCAAGCAGATATATTTGCATCTTTTTTCATTCATAAATTTTTGCTAATATCCAAAATTTTTTTTAAAAAAAGTTCTTATATCCATAAATGAACAGACAAATAAGGGATGGTGATTTTTAAACACAAATACAAATTGTGAATGTGTGAAAGAAATTGAGATAGCTGTCACAAGAAAAAAGATACTAATAATTTCTTAATGAAAATGCTCATATTTTAAACCATGTGATGAGGCACAAGAGAATAAAAAGTAAAACATGTTATCTGCAAAAAAAAAAAAAAAAAAAAAAAAAAAAAAAAAAAAAAGAGTATGTGATAAACAGATGCTTTTCTTTGATATGAATCAAAGAACACATGCAGATGATTTTGTCTGAGTAAAAATAGTGGGAAAATCATAATAAGACATATATTAAATCAGAAATGTTGTTAATGATTTCAGAATTGCCAAAAGCATTTTTAGATTATCGTGAAAAATACTATAATATTCGTCTATTGCATTCACCACCTTTTCTATTTTAAAAGAAACTGGTATAAAAATGTAAAGTAAAAATAAAAGATGAAAATATCGATAGTAATCTAAATAAAAACACTGAAAAACAAACAAACTAAAATAATAACTTAAACTGCATTTAATAAGTAGAAGCTTAAAAACTTACAGTAATAGCTCCCTTATGACCTTTGAATGTTTTCAAATGTTCCAATGTTTCAGGATTCCATATATTGATGATATTATTACTGCAACCCGATGCCTAAAATTTAAAAGAATATGTTTAGAATATTGGCATATCAAATTCAAAATTTAGTTTTTAATTAACACTGCAGTTTATTTTAATCACAATCAAGCTTCATAAAAAATTTTCTACCATTGATAATAAAATTGAAAAACGCATTTTCTAGAGAATGTATATTCATTTAGTATGAAAAATTCAGAAAATGTTCCTACCACTGGTTAAAATTAATGGTTTTATGATAGGTCATCATCCAAGAGCCACATTACCCAATCAAGATTACTATATAAACTATTAAGGATGGTTTATTTTAATGTTATCGCTTTAGCTATTTGGAGAGATGTTTTAAATACTACTGAAATTGAATTTTGAAGGACGTTGCTCACAAAAATCATTTGTTATCTACATTATTCCTCACAGCAGCATACAAGAATATATTTAATATGTTGTAGAGAACATCAGATTTGGTAAAGACCACACTGAGATAAAATTTGCTTCACAGACCAACAGCAATATAGACATACTTTTCTAACCTTCATCTGGAGAAAACTAGACTAAGTATTTCTTCAATGTCTGAAAAACAGACTGCAATGGAAACAAAGGATCTACAGACACACTGATGAATCTCTTGTCAGTAATTGCTCAGAAACAGGTATGAAATTCTGCAGGCCCTCTTTTTAAATTACCAGAGAAAAAACTGATGATATTTTAGTGAGGGTCCAATGATAGCTGTGTTTACAGAGTTAATATGGTTGGTAATTTCATTAAAGTTAAGGATATTCACTAAATGGACTATTCAGTAGATTCTTACAGAATTTATATTCTATTAAACACAATAGAATCCTCTAGAGACAGAGATACTATAGCTTATCACATTTCTTCAAAAAATCGTCAAGAGGTGAAAATTGTAGTAAGAATTAGACCAGTAAATCCAAGGATTCATAAATTGACTGACTTTCATTTTCGCATTGTATTGCAAAAGGTAACTACACTTAATATAAGTAATTTTATATAAATTTTGCATCAGAACTTTAAACAGTACTGAACTGATTATACTTTTTGGTGATTATGAGTGAATATAATTCATTTTATACATGTATACAGTAATTTTTCAGAAATTAAAGAAAATTATATCCCCCTCCTCTTAAATTTAAATATGAGTACTTATGATAAAATCATAGATAAAAAGTAAAATAATAGTTTAAATTAAAAAAGATGTGATAAATGAGGTATTGGCAGAAAACATAAATAGTAGAGGCAATTATATATTGAGAGAAAAGAAGTAATATTTAGAAGATAAATCTCACCAGAAATTTGTCATCAGATGACAAAGCTAATGAAAGTATGTGGCCGGTGTGTCCAGGCTTTGTTTCATCAGCACCCTTCTTGACACAAGGTATAGCTTTTAATTTTTTCTTTTCTTCTATACTCCCTAGAAAATTTTAATTTCTCTATTAGCTGAAAAAAAAAATAACCAAAGTGGATATATATTCATCAAAGAAAATTTTTAAAAGAAAAATACTGGCTTCATATACTGGTTAACCATCCTCAATATAAAAATTCTAGATGGGCTGAAGAATAAGCTATAAAGTATTATTAGTTATTAACTAAATTTGATATAATCTATAATATTCATTAAATTGAAAATTCACTTGTACAATTTTCTTCGTTTATAGGCTTCAGCATTGAAAAGCTAATAATAACTAAATCGTCTTACCAAATTCTTTTTGGACAATTTGGAATAAATGGAATGCTTCAATTACTATTCACTTAATAAAGAGAAAAATAGATACAAATGAAGATATTTTTAAATATACATAGAATAATAGAAATTTTAAGTGGCAAAATACTTACAAAATGAAGAGATCATTGTAATTTGAATTTTAAAAAGCAATATAATTTCAAATTCAATAAAGTGTAAAATAATTAAAACTATGTGAAAAATAATCAGAATACAATGCATATGTATTCTCATATAATATTATCAGGAAAGCAATAAATATAATCTTTTTAATTATTAAAAATTGATTTGAATTTCACTGCTTTATTTCACAGAAATACTGACCTCATTTGATTATCAAAATTGTAAAATAACAGTTGCTAAGTTCAACTAATTATTTAAATTATGAATAAGATAAGTTTCAATTTTTTTTTAAAACCAAAATTGCAACACATACACACACTATCACAGTCTGAATTTTAGAAAGAAATTTATCACATTTAAAGAAACGTTGGTGCTTTTAAGAGAGAAGCTGTTTAATATTTCAAGATATTCATGACTCAAAGAGAAATTGTCATCCTTGCATAACTTTTGGGACTGGTAGATATGCTGTAGATTGATCTCATATTTTTTCAACTTTACATTAACTTATTAATGCATAAGCACATATTACAGTGAGATAATTTTTTATATAAAATCACAGAAAATATGATCAAGTGTTATGAAGTGCAGTTATTCATGTTTAAGTACATTGTTTGCTATTATCTTGACATATTGAAGCAAAGAAATCAACTGGAAATTTCACAAAAACTGAAAATTTCACATATACAACTTTTCTACAGAAATCAAAAAATGACTTCTTATCCTTGAAACAAATCAATCAATATATCGATCTTGGTTTGCCTTTTTATGATTGCAAGGATGGAATTTTGTAATTGAATTCTACTGACTTTCTAATAAGATAAGAGTTTTAAAATTTCATACTGTATCGAAATTTTAATGAGTTATAGCAGCTATAAACTAATTAATTTTTATTTGAACTGGATTTAAAATTGGAAAGTGTTATGTAGTAATAAATTTGAGATGAAAAAAATTCTCTAAATAAAAATAAGAAATTAAATGAAAAAGTTTGAAAAATCTGTAGGTCAAGCAAAACTTTGTAAAATATGAGATACTGCTTGAAAAACTAAATGGGAATTGAATGATTAGGAATTTTGTTCTTATGATATTTATTGTCAGCAATTTATGCTAACATAATTTTTATTCTCATTTTCAGATACCTGATGAAATATATAGAAGAAAAGTACCATTATCATATTAAATAATTACTTTTAGTTTTTTTAAAAATTAAGATTTTATTCAGACTTTTAATTCTTTCCAAAAATTATGATTCTTGTTTGGAATTCTTATCCCACTAAAATAAAAACTTTCAGTGAGGTTTCTTTCCTTAAATTCCTAGATATTAATCTGTAATACTTAATTTTTTTTATCTGCAAATGTTAATATATTTTATACTCAGAGACCAGAATAAATAGCTTATACAGTCAAAATTCGCTTAATGAGCAAAACAAAATGCAAAAAAGTGACTAGCTTAACAAGCAAGGTTATACAGAATGAGTGGTTAAAAGACACTGTGACATCACATGCTGGATTGGCCTGTATTGAATGTAAATTTGAATAGAATTTTCATAACATGGAAGAAGTTTTAGCCAGATAGTGTTGTTGAATGCTGTTCCAAGCATTGAAGCCTTAATGAATAAGATTTTGATTATGGCCATTAAGTAGATACAGGACGACAGGAATTATATCAATTAGCTTGAAGAACTTATAGCACTGCATTCTGCATTGCAGATTGAACAGAGCAATAACCTTCGTGCAAAATAAAGGAGATGTTGAAAGAATGCGAAGTCATTGCATCACTCCAATAAAGCAGTAGCTGTGCACGCTACAAATTTATTTAAATATAATGTTGTGTTTAACTTTTCACAAATTTTGAAGCATAGCTAAAGAAAAATGTCTTTAGACATTTTTTTTTTCTTTTGCCAATAAAAACATACAACATAACTGATAAAATGCATTTTTATAAATTTGTTTGAGTATTTCTTTTTGGAATGGAATGCATTGTCCCTTTTTACATGGATTCTTATAAAAAATTGTTTCCTTTAATAACTGTTTTGGAATTATGAGTAAGATATCAGAAAAAATTATGCTCCTTAAGTGAGGTTCCACAGCACAAACTGCTGACTGTGCATGGTCACATCTTGATGCGTAGCAGACAGTAGAGACGAGCGACTTGATAAACGCCTGCTGTTCCATGAAAATGTTACAAAATTGGGCTTCCCAAAGAGAAAAGAAAGACCAAGGTGTGGTTGCTCACCTAATTAAGTTCTATAACTTTAGGAAAATTGGTTTATAGTACTTCCTCATAACTTTTCACCAAAAACACATCTGTAAATAATTGCAGTTTTTTAGATTTAATAATTTTTTTCTGTTTCTCAGTTAATTGAAAATTCCACAAATATAAGTCTGAATGATTAAAAAAATATTATTTATATACAAACAAATAAATTTATATTATATATTACAAAGGAAAAACATGTTATGTGCAAAAATGAAATAAGAAATGACCAAAACGATGTATAAAACAGGATAAGATTTAATATATAAATTAAGATATAATTTTATAGAGGTGTATAGGAGCATACAAACTGAATCATTGTTTTGAAGCCACTTAGTAGTTTGTAAAATCTATTTCAAAAAAGTATTTGCTAAATATTATTTAATATCAAAAAATGTATAATAATTAAACAAATAAATCAACTTACATTTTATAATAAAACAATCTTTTGCAGCACTAAAGAAAAACTTTTCAGAAGTTGACATAGCTAAAGCTGTTATACTTAATTTATGCCCCCTAAAAATGGCTGCTGGTTCAGGAATAACATTTTCGTACTGCAAAAGGAATGTATATAGATATATTTAATACATATACAGCAGGATGCACATATATTTTCAAATAAAGTAACTTCTCTAACAGAATTGAAGAAATACACATAAAAAAATGAGACAAAATTTATTCAGTTTCATCTCAATTTTTTTTAACTGCTTAATATTTTATGGCATTATTCGAAATTTTATTCAATCACTTAACTTTTCATACTTTGTTGCGGGAAAATAAAAAAAGCTGACATTTTCTTTAATTTCATATAATATGTTTATCACATAAAAATATATCTCACTTTAAATTTTAAGTGATAAACCATTAATCATACATTCACTTAAGAAGAAATAATAAACATCTACATGTATATCTAAATACATGTACAACATTTTGTCAAAATATGCATCATGTTCTATGATTAATTCACTTTTCTTATTTTTTGTTATCATTTATCATATTACATAAATATAGAAAGAAATAAAACAACAACCTTTAAGGGCAACTATTCATACATTGATGGCAAAAAAAAAGAAAAAAAAAAGCGTAATATTTTTTTTAAAGAAAATATTTAAAAAATATTTTTCTGTTAACAAATCATTTATATTGTTGCTTGATTTCTTTCTTTTTTTTTCAATAAGAAATGCTATTCTTCCTATTTTTCAGTTGTTTAATCAAAGAGGGAGGGAGAAGAGATAATTCAGACATATAAAGGACTCTATTTACCTCATGAGCTTTTTTCTTTAGCAAACGCCCAGCTTCTTCTAACTGAAAATATATTAAAAATACATAAATCATTAATAAACACTAAAAATAATCCAAATACATTAATTTAAAATACTAATTTATATATATATATATATATATATATTGCAATTTAAATACGGTTGAAATTTAATAAGAAGTCTAGAGATTCTATGAATATCTATATTTTGATGGCATTTCTAATACAATTTTTTTTATAATTGCCTTCTTAAAAAAATGTCCTGTGTAGATTTAAATTTCTAAACCTTTAAAGAAAAATTAAAATGTTAAATTGCTTATAGAGTTCAAAAATATAAGTAAATTAGCATATTTGTAAATTTTTATACCCCCATTTTTTGATAATTTAATAATTTACTCCCTTTTTATAAAAAGATAGGTGAATCAGTCCTATTTTTATGAAATTATTTAACATATCATTCAGAATTCTAGCTATAGTTGTGTTTTGTAAAATTCTTAACAAATTTTTTCATGTTTAATTTAATAATGCCGCTCAAAATTTATTCCACTGTAAAATTAAAAATAGTATAGCTCAAAATTTACTTATATTTCACAAGATCACAGCTCATTTAAATGTGCCAAAATTATGCATTCCTTCGAGTTCTGTATAATTATCATGATTTTTATTAACATATATATTACTATTTTTCTTAACATTTCATGAAACATTAGATTTTTTATTAGTAATTTTCTAAAATTCAAAATGAAATTGCATGTATATGCTTACAGTTTCTTCTTTCAATCTTTGAGCCACCGCTTCTCTAGTATCATCAAGAGAATTTTTTTCACGTTCTAAAGAAGATATGTGATTGAATAAAATCAATAAATATTAGTATGTAACAATCATTGATTAAATTGTGATAATACAATGATAGTCATTTTACATAAATTCATTTACATATTTTGTCTAAAATCTTTTTTAAAGAAACCTCATATAACTATAGGAACCATAGAATTTTCTAGCAAACAAATATTTATGGAATTTATTCTTGATTTGCAGCTAGTTCCTTACTAATGGTACAGATACTATATGATTGGGAATTAAGATTTCCTTTAAGCTCTTGGTGCAAACTTGCTGTTCACAGCTACCAAATCCTTGTAAACAGCATTATTCTGTAAACTTGACATGTGATGAATAGAATTTCTATTTTATATATTAAATAATTTAAAAGGGGAAAAAAAGATGCTTTCATTTACTTAACTGAAATCCTCATTTTGAGCATATTTTGGAATTTACTTAACCATAATCTACGAGTTTTTTTTAATTATTATTTATATGAATGATAATGATTTTGTATAAATTTATGTACAAAAATAATAGGAAGTAAATAAATAAAAGGATAAATAAAGGAAGTAAACAAATAGGAATAAAATTAGGATATAATTGCTATTTATAATTTATAAATAAATATGCAATAATTTTATTTATAATACATTTATAAAATTACTTTGATACTTAAATTCAATGTGGGTGAGCTGTGCAATCTTTAATGTCTTAGTTCCATAGGTTTCCCACATATCTGGGAATGTAATAAAAGTAACTGCTGCCCAAGTAATTCTTAGTTTTGGTTCAGCATCGCTCCTGAAAGCAGGAAGTTCCCCTTCTGAACTATTAAAAAGTCATGAATTCAATCTTTCATCCTCTTTTTGCTTTATATTCTCATTGGAAAGGTTGTCCAAGATTTCTTTCCCATGATTATAGGGAGTACTTGCTAATAATAATAATAAAATAAATAAAAAATTAAGCTTTTTATCAATGATGGCAATTTTAAGATTCTACAGTGCATCCTACAGTTATCTCCTACTAGCTGGTACTCAGAGCATTGCTGTCGCAGAAGAAATAACTATCTTGTTTAATTGGGAATGATATTTATTTTCTTGTTGACAATGAATACATTTGAAATTGAATAATGTATAAGGGAGAAGTATAAATAATATTTATTCTATTTCTTGACTTTATTATTCAAGTGCTTTAGGGTAGACAATATATACACATACATACTGTTACAAATCTGTAATGTTGTCTCCTAGCATGGTTAATTCAGTCACTGGAAAGATCGTTTTAAGATCAACTCTGTTGGATGCTGATTGAATGCCGAATCAGTATTCTGAGGGCTTGGCGGAGACTTTGGCGAAAAAATAGATAGTACTGGAAACTTCTAGAATTTCAGTGATGGAGCGAATAGGGTTATGCCTGATTATTCCAGAACCTTCTCTGCCCACCTCCTGGATACTATAAAAGGCTGGTAGTCTCAAACTACAGTCAGTTGTGAAATGAGTTGTAATTATGGAAAGAGTCAATGGCAAATAGTTGGATCACTCCAGCAAAGAGCAATCGTTGTGATGAGGTTAAGCAATTGCTGAACTGAGCTGTGTGCCAAGTCCTGGTGTTTATTGTAAAAGCAGCATCGAGTCATGCGAGGAGTAGCCAGTCGTGTAGTAGTGAGTCAGCAGTTGGGTACAGCTAAAACGAGGAGACAGTGGAGAATTTAAGATATTTGGAGAGATTGTAGAGTGAAGCTACATAGATTCTCCCCTCCTTCTGAATTCTGTCTGGCCACTTTGTGTGCTGTGGTTGTTATTACTACCGATTACTACTTGTGGGCTGTTGCTTATTGTAGTATGCTGCTGTTCATCTCAGCTGTATATTTGCTTCCTTGCATTAGTGTCTTCGGGTTAATAAAAGTCATTTTCTGTTACTAAAGGTCTGTTTATTTTACTGACCAACAAACTGAGAAAGAACACCAGAATTTCTGTAACTATATATATCGGATCATTAGGCAATTGGGTGAACCATGGTACTGCAGCACATAAAACACTAACAAAAATTCATTCTTATATATTAGATAAAATAACTGCACTATGTCTATAGCCTTCACGCAAGTGCAACTAAGTTGACAAAGTTCCATCGCAATCACATGAACCCATAAATTATGACCAAACATACAACAACAAAAAATCATTTTTATATATTAGATTACAATTTTTCAAAATTTTTGATTATCACTGAGTCTGGATGGTTTTTCCTTTCTCATAACACATATTAGCAACATAATAATATATAGCCTTCAAATATGTCAAAGTATAACAGATTTTTCACACACAAGAGCAAATTATCAATGTTAACAATAAAATAAAGGTTAATAAAGGCCTCAAATGGTGAATTCAAAAGGATTCAAGCATGCAAATAAAAGCAGCAAGCCATAATGTTAAATAAAATATTAAATACACATTAGAAAATAAATATTTATTTTTAAATGGTTTAAAATTTTAGATACTGATTTTAAAATAATTTACCTTCCTCTTCTATTTTAGCAATATATTTTTTTGCAAGCCTCAGTTTCTTTTCTTGTTCGGTTTCCTCTTCACTTGATGATTCTTCAGGATAGCCAGGATCATGTCCACTGAAAATAATAATAAAAATTTCTTACAAAAACAAACTTAAGTAACATGCTAGTATAAAAGCAGCTAGATAGATTCTCAATATTATGTCAATGTAATTCAAAATAAAATTCAGCAAATAGCATAAAACAAAACAAAACAAAAATTAAATATTTAAACAAACTGCCTTGTTTGCAATTTTCTTTTCACCTATGAAATATAAAGACAGTTTAAAGTTTGGCAAGAAAATGGTTTTGAAAACCTCACTGAAATATTTCATATACTTTTTAAGAGTTGTTATTTTTATTGGTAATTTAACAGATTCAACTTTTTAATAAATGTTTAAAATCTAAATTTTATACAATTAGGTACTGATATAAAGACAGCAAATGTTATAATACATTAAAAAAATACCTACATTATTTCTGTTAAGAAAAAAGAATATGAATTTTTTAAATAGTTTCTTTCTCAAAGCATGAAATGAATTGCTTAAAAAGAACAAAATTTATTGATATTTTAAAACATTTAATAAATTTTTCTTTTCTTTTTATTTTTATAAAGAATAATTTAACTTAAAATATATTCAACATAAAAATCATTCAGCTTTCAAAAAATAGATTTTATTCTGAATAATTCTAGTTAGTCAAACTCTGACTAATAAATACATTGTGTTCTGTCAGGTCATTCTAAATGGAAGAATGATGTCCACCAAAATTATATGAATGCATTAATCAATTCATGTATCTCAGATAACTGTTTATAAATTTTTTATATCAGTTCTTAGAACACCATATATTAATCCAAAATTATCATAAACCATTAAAATTATTACAAAATAAATAAATACAATGATAAATATATCATAGAAATTTTAACTTTAATATACGAAAGAGTAGGGTAATCTTTAAGTATAATCTTTTAAAACTCTCACCTATCATCCTCATCACTTGAGATTTCTTCTTGACTTGGCTTAATCTTTTCATGTTTTTTCTTTTTATTAGGAACATCTGCATCATCCTATAATGAAGAAAATATTTTATAAAATAGATAGTATTAAAATTAATACAGTATTATAAAAATGATTAAATTGTTTTAAAATCTAAGTACAATTCTTTAAAGATAAATGAATGATAGAAATATGTATATTAGAATAGAAAGCCTTTCATTTAGAAAACAACATGTTATTGCAAAGGAAAAACAATTTCTCAATACTAACTTTTTAGTATGAGTCAAACTTATAAGTGAATTCCTGTTTTTTAAAGAAAATTAATAAAATAGTTTTTATATTGCTTTGAATGTCTTTAACATATATGACTAGACATTAATAAAAATAAACTACATATAAAAAGATTCAGAAGAAAGTATACTAAATTTAAATAATATTGACAAAATTATTATTTTTATATTGCAATAATAATATATAATACTACAATTTAATCTGATATAAAAATATTTTTATTAAAGAAGTTTGCATAAATTATATGCAATTATTGTTATTCAGATATATAATACAAGACCTTATGACACAGTAGAACCTGGATAATAGATAAATATATGATTTTCAACAAAGCGGACAATGCAAATTTCATGTTAGACAAATAAAAGTTGTGCTGATAGCATCACAATGAGCATGCAAATTCACGTAGGCTTTAAATATGAGATATTTACTTTCTGATCAATGCTTATTTTCTGCATAGAGCACTGTGAGCCATATTTGACCTAAGAATACCTTTAAAGAGATGAAAAATTCAATATAAACTACTTATGGAGAGTAAAGAAGGCTGTGTAACAGGATTGTAAGATATAAATTTTTGATTTTCTTTTTACAATACTCCAAAAAGTCAATGACTTATTTATAGAGCATGATTGCAAGCAGTAGTTATCATGGGAAAATACCATGTCAAGAAGATTGGGATCTAGCAGCAAATGAGAAACTACCAAGAAGGAAGACTACCATATTTCCTGCATTATACTATTTGTAATAGAAATTCAAATATTTGTTAGCAGAACACTGTCTTGGTTTCAAAGATAGTTATATGTTGATAGAAGGCCAGGTGAGCTCAGTTTAACAAAATTATTTATGAAAGTTTGAAAAAAATATATTCTTAACACCTTAAAAATCATGTTTGTTCCTTCAGCCAAATATGTTTGCTTCCCTACAGATTTATCATATTTACAGATGTAAATTATAATATCTTTTATTTTTTATCCTTTTTTTTCTTACATTAATAATTTTTTTATGGACAAATAATTTTCTAATGTAAGTAGTTTGTTTCACATTTTAGGATAGAAAAACAATGTTCAGCAATTCTGTATGCGGCACATGATTCTAAATATAGTCATAATAGTATGAAACATAATGTAGTAATGACTTAAACTTCAATATTTTTATATGAATTACAACAAATTATTTATTGTCTATATATACTGAGATGTTTGTATGTATTCATGCTTCTTCTGTGTTGTGCTTGTGTGTGTTTTACTTTTTGAGCCTTGCTTTTTAAATTAAGTCTTAATTTGGTGTACTAAATTAAAAATGGTTAATTTTAATCTGACAGGTCATTTGTGTCACAGTATGTTTTTGATGATTTTGCAGTTGCATGTTTCTATTTTAATCATTTAGTTGTTTGCACTTTTGGTAAAAGTTTACAATTGGGTATCCCTAGATTTTTTGGCACCAGTAACATCAATGAAAACAAAACATTATGGAAACCAGAAATAGTGTTTCATCACTGAAATTTGGCACTAATCGAAAAGGCATCTAAATCTACACTAGAACTGCACTTTTATATTATGTATGGTTTTGAACTTGGATTTCTGTATTCATTGCTGTTACTTTTTTTAAGTGTGAACTTTTGTTCTCTGTGTGTTTTTGACTCATACACTCTATACTCATTCCCTTAACAAGTTCATTGTAAATAAATAAAAATATTAGCAAAATTAATTAAATACTTCAATAATCTAAAAAAAATAAGAAAAATTTCATATTAGGTGTTTAAGTTTCTGATGAAAAAACAGAAAAATGAGCATCAATAAGGATCATCTCTTAACAAGCATTTTAAAATTATAAATGATTTAGTTTGGGTATATTACATAGTTACTTCTATATAATATATCCCTTTTTATTTTTTATGATTATTTTCACAGTTTTCAGAGCAACAATCAATAAAAAAAAATTACTCTTTTTTCCATAAATAAAAAGATGTTAACCTTAGTTTTCTACTTATAAATAATATGTCCCATAAAGGATTGTGGAATAGATCTGATGAGAAATATTTGACATTAATTTGAAAAACAAATTCACTTATAAAATATAAGAATTAAGTTCTTGAAGAATAATAAATTGCAAACAGACAAAATGAACTGTTACATTATAACAGAGTTCTAAGAAATTACAAAAATGTATAAAACTTAAGAATTAAAAGCAAATAGATATTTCGGAAAAAAATTCAGAGTCAAAAAAAAAAAAAAAAAAAAAGAGAAACAGAAGAAACAATTAAGAAATGTACATTACTTTAGAATTACTTTCAATCAAGAAACGTACATAACTTTAGAAACAAATATAAAACTAACCTTTTTTCTTTTTGTTGAAGCAGATTTGGCTTTCTTTCTTAAGAAAAAATTACTTGGCATTGCTATTTTAGTTTAAAACCAAAATTATTAAATTTGTAAAATAAACACACGATCAACAAAATCTTATATGATCTAGCACATGGGAAATTCGTAAAAATCGCGTGGGAAGGTGCAAATGAAAACAAGAGTATAAATTCATTTCAGTTCATAGTCAATTAAAATGGTTATGGCTTAGCATTAGCACATTTTTAGTTAGAAGCTTGCGGTAACTGGTGAGCGAACCCAGACCAGATGATAGTGTAGGCAATACAGTAAAACCCCAATAAGTCATTACTCAATTTATGTCGTCTTTTTTTTTTTGTCCCGATGAGGTCTCGTACATGCATTGTAAAATAATCCTCCTATACCTGTCACCAAATTTTATTCTGCTCTGGATAATTCGTCATCCTCAAAAATTGGCCAAAATCATCTTTTTTTCTCTATTATGTATATCATCGTGTTGCATTTTCAGCCCCACTCCTTCGCTTTAAGAAAGCCAAGTCTTTATGGAGAATTTTCGATCACATTTGTCATTTCAGCAAAACACTTACAGATCTCTACTTTGGTTTATCCCCTTTGGTTTCAAGTTCAAGGTGCAAAAATGGGACTATAATCATTGTGAATGAAATAGACGTCATTAGCAATATCAAAAAAAATTATGCTCGAAGGCAAATAATTAAAAAAATTTGTACTAAAAAGACACCCCCTGGCGTCAAAAACATTGTGTAATTTCAACATGACAAATTCTAATATCAGTCACATTTCTGTTGAGGATGCAATTATATTCTGATCTCTTGCGGTTCTTTTATACAGAATCCACATTAAAGAAAAAACCCCAATAATTTTGATATTATATAATTGATGATAGCAAACTGCAAAAAATAAGTAAAAAAAAAAAAAAAAGACGCTTTGAAATATAAAAGTAGAAATCGAACTGCCGATAACGATATGAACATCTGGAGTGCTAACAATATATGCAAAGGATACATAAAGCTTTATTCTAAAGGTGCGTCTTTTGAATTCACAAAAAGTTTTTGTACTAAAAGAAAAATTTAACTAAAATTATTTTACTGAAAAAATATCTAATAGAAATTGCGCATGTCCTTAAATTGTTATTCTGCATGCACCTACATTCTGATTTATCTTCAATATTTTCCACTGATCTAAAAATAAACACAGCAAACAAAATAGTTTTTTTAAATCCTGATAGGATGGTTCCAAATTCATGGTACAGACTTGGAGGGGAGGTAGAAAACAAGATCATTACAATATTCACCCAAGAGATACAGGTCTATATTTCAGAATGTATGGGTGTCGCTGACGTACAATGCATAGATGAACTCTTCAAAATTGCATCACCAACTTCGATACATGTTTGACAGAGTTAGTGGAGTTATTGGCGTACACTGCCTAATTTACTAGGTAATTAATGAACAGGTGAGGCAGCAACTGATATTCGAGCAACGAGATCCTTAGCTGAATCAATTTGAAGCTCATAAACAAGACTCCTTTCGTCTCCATCTGCCCCCCATAAAAAAACAATCCGATGCTCGATAAATCTTGCGATCTGCAGGGTCAAGGAGCTTGTTACCACTCTCAATACATTGCAACCGAGCCACCTACTGCCTTCTACCAGTAGCGGAATCAAGAAATAGCTCATTTTTTTTTGTCCAGGTAATTTCCTGTGTTTGTGCATCATCGCGTCACTTGTGCACATACATTCCTATTATAATAAATGATTGTTTTAAATTAATGTCAACTATTAAAAATTTTATTAAAATATCTCCATTTGTGTAGAAATTAGAAATTAAAGATCTTATTTCAGCGGAATGAGGACACACTGTTTTTATGACTAAAGAAATGGATTGCAACCTGGGTTTCCTATCTAAATATTAATAATAGTCTTGAACTCTATCTGTCTTCCAATTTGATCCCATGAATTTAGGATCGCCCGGTAAAATTGTAAACTGAAAATTCAAAAAAAAAAAAAAAAAAAATAGTAATAATAATTAAAGACAGCAATTAACTAAGAGATAAAAACAAAGGTAATCGAACTTGAGTTAATAGCACATGCATCAGGGATAATAAATGTACGACTACAAAGGTAGCATTCAAATTTTATTTTTTAATTCATTAAAAGATCTATAGTAAGTAGAAAATTCGGGAGCCGTATGCTATTTTAAAGTAATAAAGATTGTACATCTTAGTAGAATTTCTATTGAAGAAATAATTATCTTCTGAAAATTTAAAGTTACTTTACACTGGGTCAATGGCGGCGTTAGCAGGCCATATGAAAATTTAAAAACCATCTTAAAGTTAATATGTTGTAAACAATTAAGTAGCTGTAAAGCGGTTTGGTAAAATAATCAATAGGGTGGCAGGTCAATATGATGCCGCATTTTGCGGACGATTTTTGATCGCCTGACTATGAACGCAATTTGATAGGTGTAGAAATTAAATTCACAGATTTTCAGGCTTTTGATTGAAATGCCGTCCATCAAGCTTCTAATTTGCATTACTGTTGGCAATATATCCGACAGGGTGAATAAGTTATCTCATTCTGCCTACAATTTCTGTATGAACTGAATACGATGGAAATTCGCTAATTGTCTGACAACTTAGATAAATGTCGATCATTCGGCTAATAATTTGCATTACTTTTGGCAGAATAACCGACGAAGTGTCAAATGAGTAAGAAGTCACATTTTTGCAGATTTATATTTGTCTTTCGGCTAAGATGTTATCATAAGTTATGAGAAAAAATCATTTTTATCGAGTACTTCGATTATTTGCAAGTGGAATTATTAAGGAAAAATACTTTTATATTTTACAAGAAAAGGGTCTGCGTCCTGGCATAGTGGTAGCGCGTCTTCCCCGTGACGTGGGCATCCTGTGTTCGAGTCGCGGATTGGGAATGATTGTTCTTCATCTGTTCTATCTGTGAGATGTGTGAATGTGCCCCCGCTCGAAAAAGGGGTTGTACAAGCGAATGTGATGCGTGAATAGCTAAGGCATACTCTGGGCCCTAGTTAGCGCTACTAAAACAAGAGATGCTCCCTTGGCTTAAAATCGTTGACTTCGTCAGTGAGCTTGTCCATGGGAAGGGCCATTATAAACAACAACAAGAATTGGGCGATAGAGTTTTCCCTAATTCTGAATTCAATGAATCATTTTTGAGATTTTAGATTATAAAATGAATCATTTTATTTATCTAATTGTTATTTCTTCGGTTATGAATTGGTAAATTCATTTTATTTACTTCACTGTGAGAATTCTCTGACAAAAATCTAGTTTATGGTTAAACTAAATTTTATAAAACACTTTTCTCTCGATACTCTTGTGTTTTATGCATGTTAAGAAGAGTTAGGTTGCTGTAGGCAGGTTATGTGACTTCATTTTAAATCACTGGAATAAGTTAATTGTATTATAGTAAATTATTTAACATTAAAATATCTTTTTTATGCAATCTAATTTACTGGCTGCAATTATTAAAGAAACATTACAGACTGAAAATGACGACGAAAAATAAATATATATGCTATGGTAGCTTTTTAGCTACGCTAAGAGCTTATCCAAGTATGTACTAAATTTGTTAAATTAGTACCTAAATTCTTCCGATTCTGAATTCAGTATTATAAGTATGTAGTGGGGAAAGGAATTTTTGAGAAACTTCTTTTTCACTTTTTTTCTTTTAAATACTCTTTACAGTAAAATCTATATAATTTCTGGTGCTTCTAAATTTTTAATAGACTTTAGATAAAGATATCTTGATAAAATTATAATGTCTTGATTAAAATATTTATTCATAGAATATTCATATATGTACATACGAATTTACTTAACTGGTACATCTTATTAAGGACAATTATTATTATTTTAATTCCTAAAATGATATAAAGTTATTTGAGGCACTGATAAGTTTTCAAGTGATTTTTGCATTTTAAATTACACAATACTTTCACTTAATTATAGATTAAAAATTTAGTAATTTGATGCGCGATCCAGACTCGTCATTGTATATGAAGGGGTTAAGAAAAACCAATGCATGCAACTGAGGGGATAAATTTTTTAAGCACATAACAAAAAATACACGAAAGAACACAATTTATTGAATTTAATAAAAAATTAATAACAAGCAGATATAAAGCTATATAAATGTGTAATTTTAAAGTGACAAAAACTGTGCATGTCAGCCAAATTTCTACCAAAAATATAAATATATTCCGACAGCAGCTGTGCAATAGCATCCGATCATCTTAGAAATTAGAAATGCCACAAAAATATTTGTCAATAACTTAAAATTTTAAATTAAAAAAACATGTGAATTTTGTTTTTATCAAGCATCGTTATACCTATTACATTCCTTGAATAGTTTTCAGAATTTCAGTACTTTGAAAAAAATTTCAGGAAGATAATGTAAATTATTCAAATAAACAGTCCATGTGTAATCTTCACCCTAAAATAATCGAGAGAAATCAAACCATGTATTTTTTTTTTTACACTTAACAGTTACATAACGAATCGTGCTCAGAATGAATTTGTCTGCGAGATTTTCGCTGCTATTGGATTTTGCGGGTCGGTGATTTTTCAACAATGTCCAGTTTAGAGAGAACTATATTTTTTTTATACCCACTTTTTTTTACTAAGTGAAAACAGGAACAATATTACTTTTGAAGATCTGCAACCTTTATCCTTTTTTTTATATGTAATAATTACTACCAATTAACCCTTCTTTATAAACATTTTTTAAAAATCTGAACAGCATTTAAAAAAATATATAATCTATATGCTTTTTCGAAAAGCTAATTATAATAAAAGATGAATAGTCAATAAATCAAATATGTTTTTACAAAAAAACAAAAAGTGAAACGGAAGATAATAAACAGTCAATGAGATAAAGTAAGGGAAAAAATATTGAAAGAAAGGAGGCAAACTTTGGATGGAAGTGTGGAAAGAAAAAGGACCAATTCCCTCCAATTCAAAGAGAATCAAATGGAATATCAATTCTGATGCCTCTAAATGCAAAGAGAGAAGATTGATTTGAAGACAAAAACAATCGGCTGTATGTGCAATGGATGTTCATGGACTGTCGGATAAGTGTTTTCAACATACGTTTCCTATGTTATTAATAGCAGCCGTTTTTTTCCCCAAGACCTATTTTTTTATTCTATTAATAATCGGACTCCTAGAATACTGAAGTAAGCACAGAGCAGAGTAACTGGATTTAAATAAAAAAAAAAGTGTAAGTTAAGAAAATTTCAGAGGTTGCTGCAATTCCGATAGACGCTATGCAAGGGATTTGAAGAAAGCCGACCTTCAGAAATTTATGGCGAGAATGTAGTTGTTTTGTATCAAAAATACTTCAGCATTCCTATTACATAAACAGTTCTATTGCCGATATTTATAATAACGAAAAGGTTAGGAAATGAAGCTCATTTTCCCCCATGTGACTTGACTTTTATTCAAATCCAGTTACAAAAAATTGAAATTATCGCAGTGAAACTTGGTCCATTTGAACGGTTTCTTTCTCCCCCCCCTTTTGTTTTTCTTAAGTTTGAATTCTCAGCTAGTTCTAATTTTTCCTATGCTCCAAAATCCATTTTTTTTAAATCGGCACATTTCTGAATTGTTTTCACCAGTTAAATAGCGATTCATTCGTGATCAAAGATTGCTGACTAACTTATTGATTCATTTAATAATTTCCATACAGTATCCCCCAAAAGTATGGAACATTCCTGAAATTTTTAGATTTATGTTTGAGATATTGAGTTTATTAAAAATAATAAAGTCATTTATTAAAATTTTTAAATGACCAGAATGAGATTTTAGTAATATATTATCTATTGTTAAATAGTATAATCTTCCTTACTGAACTTATCTTTTGTTTAAAAATTCTATTAACTACCCGTTTTAAAGAACACTAGGCTATGTTGGGACGGGCCTCGTAATTTTGAATTCCGTTCAAATGTGGATGACACCTAAGCTGGCACCCATTTCTCCAAATGTCAGCATCACACCAGAAGGACAGGATTAGTATGCACAAAACCTGCCTACATGGTAGTTCTTTAGTGGAATCGGGTGGGGAAAACTTTCCGATTCCAAAGCGGTAAACTTACTAAAAGGCT